>JARFOC010000489.1:0-14482 GCA_031763485.1 Osmoderma eremita
TCTACACTGTTAACGTTGAAAATATCGGAGTTCTCGATTTTAGGTCGGAAACTTTTATGTGGCCACGAGTGTACATGCCTTGCTCTTTTTGTAACGTTACACATAGGTACTTCCTACAGGTAACGTTAAGCGACATAGTAGGCAACCAGTTATACGTTAACGCGTCGTCAGTGTAGATCTGTGGCTAGTGCAATTACGCTTCTATTATTACTTAACTATTTATGGTTAGCACGTTTTACAGGATCCACTATAATTAATTTTTTCTAACGAAAATTTTCCTGCCTACCATGAAAATTTTAAATCCACTACGAAACTGTTAACATTTATTACGAAAGTATAGAGATTTGGTACGGAAATATTATTTGTGTTGGCAAAGCAAAACTATGAAGAATTTGGTTATGTTTTTAACAAAGAAAGTACAAAATTTCAACTTGGAATGAAGAAATTATTTTATTCTAAGGATTAATTAAGACACACAACAACATAACAAAGGTGTAGTGTAACTTCACAGTAAGTTTTCTAAGTGTCATCCTTGTCTTTCAAGGCAATTCTGGGTTTATTCCATCACATGCAGTACGTATACGATCTTTCAGTTCGTCCAAATTACGTATTTGCATATTACTATAAACTTTACTTTTCAGGTAAGCCGAAAGAAAGCAATTGTTTGGATACAAATCAGCTGATCTTTTGAGGGTACCGCATTCGTGTCAGGTTTTGTACATGAGGATTTGTATAGGATCAATAACTAATGGATTACTGGAAAGGAAATTTAGTATTTTTCAATAAATAAATACAACCTCGGATAATCCTGCATTTTAGGGACCTGAATCGTCGGGTATCACACCCCTTTCTATAGGGTAATATCAAAGAGCAAACAGGCCAAAACAGGTTTTATATAGACATATTCTCTTTGAAATTGGGAATCCATGTATGTAAAAAACTGCAGATGGTTGCTAAGAAATTTTATTGTTTCTATTGTTGCAAATGACCACACAAAAACTTCAAAATTAAATATAATAAATAAATAGGTGTAGTTTTAATACAGGTTACGCCGTATTAATGCTGCATACATGTATTTTATACTAATCAAAGGTTTTACCCTTTTTTATGGGTAGTTAATAATAATAATCCTTAGAAGTCGAGATATAAATAGATTATTTATTTATTATTATTTATTTATTAAATTTATCAGATACTACCAGTATATCTACATCAATTCTATGGTATGTATTTTGGTTCGTTTTTTTTTGATATGACCTCGTAGAAAGGGGTGTGGCTTGTGAGTACTTGGCACACGCGCCCGATTCAGGTCCCTAAAATGCAGGATTACCCAACCCCCAAGTTCTGAGTGTTGACCTCACCGTTTACTATCTACTATGAAACTTAAAATATTAGGATATAGTAGAACTTGGTGATGTCTTTAATAAAACGCAAAATTTCAAGTTTGAATGAAGAAATTATTTTATTGTAATTGTTAATTATGTTGAAATTGATATGCAAACACTTTAAAACTAAATATGTAATTGTAATACATGTGGCGATGGTGCCAACATGACTTATTTGATATTTCAAATAAGAGTCTTGAATCAGTTTGTAAACGGGAAGCACGTTGTTTTATTTTCAACAGGTTATGGGCCCAGTACCGCCGGTACTTACCTGTTAACGTGCTAGTTATTCAAGATGTCCAGTGGGAGTTTAATCGGGAGTGTACCGAAATTGCGTGATTGCGATAACTATGATGAGTGGGCATTTGCAGCCGAGAATTTTCTATTGCTAAAAGGTTTACAGAAATGTGTAGACGGCACGGAAACGGATGCTGGCAAGATTAGTCAGGCAAGAGCTAAACTCATTCTTACGATTGATTCGTCACTTTATATTCACATAAAGGAGACAAAAACAGCAGGTGAGCTGTGGGGAAAATTGAAATCCACATTTGCAGACAACGGATTTGCGAGGAGAATCAGTCTATTACGATCGCTTATTTCCACGAGGTTGGAAGATTGTCACAACATGGCTGCCTACATAAATCAAGTGGTGGAAACATCGCAGCGATTACGAAGTACAGGGTTTAAGAAAGACGACGAATGGGTAATAATGTTGTTTTTAATGAAAAGGGCTGTGAGATCCTTAATAAACAACAGGAATTAATAGGAGTGGCCAGTCTTGAGAATGGTGTGTATAAGTTGAAAACACAAGTATCCTTTAATGGTTTTTTAAGTGCTAGAGCAGTCGCAGGTGAAACCTGGCACAGGCGTTTGGGTCACCTGAATGCGGAGGCTTTAAATAAAATGAAAAGGGGAGCGGTTGATGGTTTGATGTATCCAGGAGAAGTTGACATTAGCAAGTTGAATTGCGAAGTGTCCAATGAGGGTAAGCAATCAAGACTTCCATTCCCAAATGAAGGTACAAGGGCTAGTGCATTGCTTGAGCTGATACATACTGATCTATGTGGACCTATGGAGGTTACATCCATAGGAGGTTCTCGAGATTTTTTAATATTTGAAGATGACTACAGTAAAATGGTTTTTGTATATTTTTTAAAGAGCAAGAGTGATACGTTTTCTAAATTTAAAGAATTCAAGGCCATGGTAGAGAAACAGCAAGATGCGCACATAAAAATTCTAAGGTCAGATGGAGGTGGAGAGTTTTGTTCCAAAGAATTTGGCAATTTTCTCAAAGGTTGTGGAATCATTCACCAAGTTACTAATACGTATACCCCACAACAAAATGGCTGTTCCGAAAGGATGAATCGTACAGTGGTTGAGAGAGCCAGATGTCTTTTGTTTGACGCAAAATTGGACAAGGATTTTGGACGGAAGCTGTGAATACAGCTGTATATTCACGTAACCGTTCCATAGCCACCGGCCTACAGAATAAAACACCGTTTGAGGTATGGACAGGCAAGAAGCCGAACCTAAAACATCTCCGGATATTTGGAAGTGATGCAATGGTTTATAGAGCAAAGGAGACCAGGCACAAATGGGATAAGAAATCACAAAAAATGGTTTTTGTAGGATATAGTTAGCCCACTAAAGGATACAGATTGTATAACCCTGAAACTTGAGATGTCGTAATTAGTAGAGATGTTAATGTTTTTGAAGAGACAAGAAAAGAAGTTAAGCTGGAAATTTATCCTGAAAGAAAAGAAATTTCTGTGAGGGAAGAAACCGGAGAAGAAAGCGAAAGCCAAGAAATCTTATTTTCTGAAGTCTCATGCGAAGAGAAAGGGGATACAAGTGATGAGGATTACGTGAGTGGAAATGTTCTACAAGAGAGTACAGAGATAAGAAGATCGAGTAGAGTACCAAAGAAGAAAATTAATGAAGACTATGTGAGTTTTTTGTGTGTTAATCAGAGTGGTTTAGGTGAACCAAGTACGGTGGAGGATGCATTGACTAGTGCTGACTCAACACAGTGGAAACGTGCTAAGGATGAACTTCAGTCGTTTGAGGACAATGAAGCTTTGGGTGTTAGAAGATTTACCCGAGGGAGCTACATGTGTAAAAAGCAAGTGGGTGTTTAAGAAAAAGTTTGATGGTGCGGGAAATGTAAAATTTCGTGCGCGTTTAGTGGCGAAAGGTTTCACCCAGAGACCTGGGATCTACTATGACAGTTGTTGCTCTTTATGTAGATTTTTTTTGTTTTCTCAGATAATAAGCAGGAAACTAATTTTTTGAAAAGCCATTTAAGTTCTAAATTTGATATAAAAGATTTGGGATTTGTAAAGCAATGTTTAGGTATGCAAGTTGTTGTTAATAAGTCCAAAAATGTTATTAGATTTAGCCAAGAATTGTACATTGATTGCAGAAGTGTAACATGAGTGAATGTAAATCTGTAAAGACGCCTTTAGAAAGTAAATTAGATATGTCAGTAGAAGGTGAAAAGATAGATGTACCTTATCAACAATTGATGGGTAGCCTGATGTACCTGGCTGTACTTACAAGACCTGATATAGCTTTTAGCGTGAGCTATTTAAGCCAATTTAATAACTGTTTTAATGAGACGCATTGGAAGGGTGCTAAGAGGATATTGAGATATCTTGCGGGTACAAAAGGGTATTGTTTGCAATTTTCAAAAGAAAGTTTAGATATTCAAGGTTTTGTTGATGCCGATTGGGCAAGCAACTTTTTAGATAGGAAATCATATACAGGATATGTATTTAAGTTAAATGATTCAGTTATTTCTTTTGAAAGTGTCAAACAGATAACAGTTGCGTTATCAAGCGTGAAAGCTGAATACATGGCGATGTGGGAAGCCACTAAGGAGGCTATTTATTTGAAAATTTTAATTCATGAATTGACAGGAAAGAAAGAATGTATTCAGAGTTTTAATGATAACCGAAGTGCACTGTATCTGTCTGCAAATGCTACATACCACAAAAGGTCGAAACATATCGACATTCGGCATCATTTTGTGCGAGATGCAATTTCAAATAATTTGATTAAAGTTGGTTATTTGCGCACAGATGAAATGCCAGCTGACATTTTAACCAAGGGATTAAATTCCGAAAAGCACTACATACATATGAGAAATGTAGGGCTGTATGGGTAATCGTTTTAAAGTTTTTGAGTGGGGGTGTTGAAATTGATATGCAAACACTTTAAAACTAAATATGTAACTCTAATACAGATTGCGCCATCTATGTGGCGATGGTGCCAACATGACTTATTTGATATTTCAAATAAGAGTCTTGAATCAGTTTCCAAACGGGAAGCACGTTGTTTTATTTTCAACAAATTAAGACAAGCAAAACAAAGGTAAATGTAGGTAAATATAGCTTCATAAGTAAAAAGTGTTTTATTCAAAATTTCTACGTTTTCATTTATCAAATTGAACATTGTTTCGAACAAATTGTTCGGTTTATTTTATCTTCCTTGAAAAGCTCTTGACGATTTGTATTTTGTATGGCTTATAATTAAATTCTTTCATGGTTTTGTATATCGAACTGTATGATATTTCATAATGTTTGTCTGCATCTAAAAGCGATTCAGTTTGATGTGTTCTGTTGAAACATGATTTGTTTTATTTATTTTTCTGTGAGAACAGAACCATCTGCTTTGAATTTGTTAAAAATATAGAGCATAATTTTCGCACATGTTACTTGACTGAAAACATGTTCCTAACGCGTCTTAAATTATTATTCTTCTGGTACCACGTTATCATTGACACCTAATAAATATAAAGGAAATTATTAAATTAATAAAGAAACGACGACGATGCGTTAACATAAAACTGGTTGCCTACCATGTCGCTTAACGTTACCTGTAGGAAATACCAATGTGTAACGTTACAAAAAAAAGTCCTGTATATGTTTTTGAGGTAGTACTTTCACCTCAAAAAGACTCAACCAAACGCGTGACTTTACAGTTATTGTGTTTCTTCGTGAGTAATTGGTGATTTTTTATACACTGAACGTAACTATTATGCATCGGGTGAGGCGTAACGCTACTTTATTTATAACACTGATTCAGTGTAAAATTGTAATTTTTGAAACAGTCTCTATGATGAATATATAGTCACCTATAAGAATACTGATCAAAATACAAGGTATAAAAATAGCCAGGGCACAACATACAAGCATCCTTATGCTAGATTGAGATATTAATAAAAGAACATACTATCAAGAAAATTGGTAGAATACATAAACATCCTGTGTAACTGAATGTAAAAGTTATGCAACTTACATTGCACAAATCTCTTATCTTTCAATATACTGTCACAATATAATGACTACTCAGCCATTCAATTTCCATTGTTTACTAATAAAAATAATATTCTTAAAGTTTCTACATGTTTCCCTAGTTTTGATTATTAGAAAATTAATAACTGCTACATCAAAGGCAGACATAATCAGGATATATACGATTACATTTTGACCCTTATATGAAAACGATTAACAAAACAGAAACAAATACACAACATACCTTTCCGTTGTAGGGTCTGCACAACAATTTAGGGGATACTTCAAACCAATAACTCCACCATTCTTTTCTTTCAACTGCCCTTCATTCTCCATGTAAAATTGCACTAATTCAGAAAGGGTAGCAAATTTTTCTCCACCATACAAATCATAGAAATCACCTGAATTTTGAATTTTAATATGGGTAACTTCACCATTTCGGCTACAAAAGAACATATCCTGTGTGCAGATGAATGTTTATTTAAATGAACCCACTTTACTTACAGAACTGATAACGTGAAATCACCATGATTTGAAGAACTAGGTCTTGCTAAAAAGCTACCGTCTTTGCCCCTTGCACGCAAAAGCTCTTCAGCTTCAAGTCCTGTTATTTTAGGCCAAAACCATCTGTTTCAATACACAAAAGTAAATAAAAGCTAATGGATAAAATTAAAAATTATATACAGCTAAGTACTTTTTTAAATTATATGTTTATGTAAATTATAAAAAACAAAACATCACTAGATTTATTTTTTACCTTCTAGAGCTCATATTTTTAACTGATTTTTGTTGGTGGTTATATTCTAGTATTAGTGTTCAGGATAAATACGCCATCTTGTTTCTATAACTTTTGTTCATGACATTACTTATTTTAAACATTTCTATTTATTTTTTATTGTTATTTATATTATTGGGTACAATAAAATAGTCAATTTTTAAAACCAGGGTTTAATTATTGAATGTATATCATTTATTATCTATTAATAGGTACTATAACAGTTATGTCTCCTTTACAGTTTTCTAATAAAATTTATATATTTACTAAGTCTGCAATGTCCGAGCGGAATCTTGCAGCAAATCCGCCGATCCTTCGGCTAATAAATTTTTATTTTCCAATAATTCTCTCTGCTTTACTTCTGGCCTTAACACTGTGAAGTATCTATACCATCGAAGGCCCAAGTGTCCAACACCATATATCGTCACTGCGATACATGTTAAAACAAATCCTTTATGTAACTTATCAATTAGTACGTTTCTTGCTGGAGTTTTCTTCATTTTACAGAAAAATTGTTTCAAATAAATCCATAACCTTATTTTTGAAACATTTGTCAAAACTTAGCGGTGGTTTAGTGGGTTCAGCCAAAGTTCATACCTAGGTGTTCAGCCATCAAGCTCAGGTTCTTTTCGCGGTTCATCCATACGTTTGAAATAATTCGTCTTAATAGTTTACACAACACAATCTGCGTAGTTATACCACCCTTCCTTGTAAATAGTATATCAATGGCTATTGTCAATTGTTTATTTATTTGTCAACATACTTTTCTTTACAGTATATGCGCTTGATATTTATATTATTTGCTGAACGCACATAAACACCAGTGTTTATAAAAATGTAAAATGGAAGAGTAATTATAAATCTAGGAAATCTATTTGAATGTTTATATAGCACTTACAGAAGATTACCTTTGATTAAAGGAGGAATGTAAAATGACCTCCAAAAATGCATTAGATATCAGCACGAGGCAATATAAACATTTGCTTGGCTCATCTTTAAAACATGATTGTTTTATTGATGTATTCAATTCTACTCGACAAGCACAACTGGTTTGTATATATGCATTGGCCAGCTGGTAAGCAACAATTAAATCTCCTAGTATGTAATAAATACAGTACCACTATTATATTAAGAAATGTATGTCTGATTTATATGTTGACTATATATTAGGCTAATTGAACTGTTTCTTACCACAGGATATATTGACTTCAGCTGCTGCATCTTTGCCTATTTTTTTTTAGAATTTCTTAGAAACTGAGCCGACTGTGAAGGATTTCACAACAGACATTGTAACATTAAATATCAACATACCATTTCCTATAACCAAAGCACATGTACTCGAAAATGATCTTGATAACTGTAAAACATTGGTCTCACAAAAGCAACAATATCTTCATAAAATCAATTCATGCTTACCTCGTTATAAAAAAGATAAAAAATGGTTAACAAAAAAATATGTCAAGGATACTAAATATGGCGTGTTACCCAAATATATTTTTGATCTTTCGGTGCAGAATTTGAAAGATCCTGATGCATATTTTAGTGGAAATTATAACTGGTATTATACTGGAGGTGTTCTTGATGTATGTTTAATATATAAAGATGAGCATTTAATATATCCCGATACCAAAAATTCATTGCGTAAGTATATCAATAATTCATTAATTATATATACATTAGTGCTACAGGCCTTGTGGCCCTAGGCTTCAAATTTCTTCACTATCCGCCTCCAATTCCCTGTGTCCTGTTGCCTTGTCTCCACTCCAACTGTCTTCAAATCTTCCTTAACCATCTGTAGCCATTCATTTCTGGGTCATCCTTCGTAGCTTCTCCCCCTCTTAGAGCTCTCTTTGGCCATCTATCGCTTACCATTTTTGCTGTATGTCCCAACCATCTGGCTCTTTGTGCTTTAACTATCTGGATGATCGATCGTCTGCTATATATTTCCATTATTTCCGTGTTAGGCCGTCTTCTCCATTCCTGCTCTATCCTTATTCCACCAAAAATTTTCCTTAAAATCTTTCCCATACTCTAAGACCGTCTTCTTCTCTTTTGTTCGTGATCCACGTTTCACAGGTATACGAAGCTCTTGGTCGTATTACAGTTTGATAAATTGTGCATTTAGCAGCTCTGATGTGGTTTTAGTAAAAACGCGTTCCTGCGGCTTTGCTACCCTTCTTGCACCTCATCTCTCCTACTTGTCAATATAACCCCTAGGTACACCACTTTTTCAACCTTTTCAATTGTATATGTTGCACTGTTTCTGGTCATAATACTCAAAAATGTCTCTTCTCCCACTTCGTTATCTTTCATGACCGTAAATTTTGTCTTATCCTGGTTTATGTGTAGCCCATATTCTTTGGATTTTACTTCCAACAGCAGGAATACACAAGCTATCTTCTCATTCTTACCTGCAATACCACATCGTCAGCGTAAGCCATACATTGATATTTGTTGTTATATATTAATCCTCCTGTTCCTATTTCGCATTCCCTCAGAATCGTCTCCAATACTAGGTTGAACAGTGTCGCGGACAATGGGTCCCCCTGTCTAAGACCCTGCCTAACAGCAAATTCCCTTGACACCTCCCCCTCTAACAAGACTCTGTTATATATGCTATCTCATGTCCTTGTCACAAGCCTTCTTAATTTGCCAAACACCTTTAATTATATAACTGAACTTTTTTCATATATATTAAGTATACATTATATTATTTTAGGTATAACTAATAACATGGAAGGAAGCAACATTATTGAAATTGATGTTCTTGATGAAACACCAATTTATGGAGTTACAACAGCATGTGATAATAATTTCACTATAGTTTCTGTACGTCAAAAGCATCACGTGTGCATTTTTGAATTGAAACCTGTGGATGGTGAATTGGAATATAATATTATACAGTCAGAAACTAGTGTCGGGATTCCTTACATTGATGTTAAGTATTATGATAATGAAATGTCTACATTGAAACTTAATCGTCAGTTGCAAATACAAGATTTGCATAATAGAACTTATGATATGCATGTTTTTGATGCAATCGCAACAACTGATTCGTTTGGACAGATCGATTATATTGATAAGAACAATATTTTCTTTTTGGACAGAAGATCTGTGAGAACATTTGATAAACGGTCTAGAGATGAAACAAAGTTTATTATTCAGGATGATTTTTTTAAATGTGATGATTTATGTACATTTGTTCTAAGTAACAACCCAAATTATGTATTTCTCTCTTCTGTCCATTATATATTTAAGTTTGATTTAAGAAATTTAAGTGTCGTTAAGACCTGGTCTCACATGCTTTCATCACCACCTGCAATAATGAAAGCCAGAAAATATGGTGATTGTGAATTAATATTTCTTTCGTCGCAAAATTACAAAGACAGAGTAACATTAATAAGCAATGAAAATGAGACTAATTTAGTGCAACTTGTTCCCAATAATATGGACACGTGGAATGAATGCAATAGGAGTTATCATTTTAATTTATATAATGATAATGTAAGAAGATTAAAATATAGTATGGTTGGTATAGGCATCTTACAAGATGATAAGGGTGAGTAAAAATTGATAACTACACTTTTTGATAGAATCTACTGCACCTACAGTTACTCACAAAAGTGTTCGTACACCCCACAAATTGCTAATCTTTACAGAAATAATACTTTTTACCAATGGAATATATTTATTATTATTATATGTTGCCTATAAACAACAACTGCATGGACAATACATTTTTACATACCATAATTTGTACAAACTCAAAGAAATTATGAGTAAAGTCACAAAGGTCATCGTACATCATATAAAAACTACATTGTATTCAGGAATATAGTACTTTAATATTTAGTTGGTCCTCCTTGTGATTGAAGAACTGCCTCTAAACGCAGTGGCATCGAATGCACGAGTTTTTCTGTGAATTCTCTTGGAATTTTTACCTATTCCACTAGTAAGGCGCTCTGTAGCGATGCCTTTTTGTTATAGCATGTTTCCTTTTTTTCCAAATAGTCCCATACTCAATGGGATTTATATCCCGCGGCTGGGGAGGGGAGTGCAATTGTTTGGCCACATACAGTAGCCATTCTTTTGCAGTGGCAGAAGTATGTTTGGGATCCCGATCCTGTTGGAATATCCAGCGGTTTCCTAAATGTAATTTCTCCGCAGATTGGTCCTTAATAGTTCTAAATAAACCCAACGACCCATACTTCCCTCAATAAACGCTAAATTGCCGACCCCAGTCGCCGCAATACATCCCCAAACCATAACGGGCCCACCTCCATGTTTCACTGGGAATTAAATTTTCTAATTTCAGTACTGTGTTTTTCTTTCTCCATATCCTCCCTCTTCCATCAGAACCAAAAATATTGTGTTTATTTCCTTCGGTAAACATCACTGTGTTCCAAAACTCTTAAGTCTTTTTTATGTGTTCATTTGCGAACTCTATTCTTTTTCTGCGATTTTGCTCGCTAATAAGTGGTTTTCTTCTCGGCTTTTCGCAATATTCTGTGAACATTTTCGGCATTAACAACTTTTCTCGTAGTGTTTTCTATTTGTGGGGCTACTTTTGGGGTACTTATTAACGGAATTGTTCTTACTGTTTGAATAATATCTCAAATATCCCGATTAAAATTGTAGGGCGTCCTGTACGGCGTTCCTCCCTCGCGCTCATTTATACAGTTCGCTATGCGCGTATAATAGACTACGAACTGATGACAAACCACTGCTTCACTTCCTCAATACACACATCACTGAAGTAATGATTAGAGTAGGGATATTACCCGTTTAACTACCGCGCAACTAACCCTGTACGATGACTTTTGTGACTTCGCATATAACGATTTCTTTATGTTCATAGAAATTATGTAGTAGTCTGTGGTAGTATATAAAAATGTATCGTGCATGCAGTTGTTGTTTGAGAGCGTTGTATGTTTGAATACAGCTATTCCGTTGCTAAAATAGTCATTATTTCCGTAAAAGTTAGCAATTTTTGGGATGTACGAAGACTTTTGTGGCTGACTTAATAATAAACATACTTGGTTATTTGCCATATTGTTTTGGGCTGTGAACAGTCTATAATCTAACTTTTCTCATTCCATAGACATAAACCTGTATACCTGTAACTCTGCAAGTGATATTTTCAAAAACAACGCCTCGTTAGAAAGTAATCAATCGATTGAACCAGTAGATAATATGTGTAGGTGGTTTAATTCATTTCCTCACAGATCAAAACAACTAACGATTTCCCACATCCGTGAACTAACTCATGTAAAAGAATCTCTTAAAAAGGAAATAGATATGAATGCGTTAGAAAGATACACGAAAGAGAACAGGAAAAGGTTGGACCTACTAAGTGAGATGGCAATAGAAGACGTAGACATGGCTACAATTTGGTTAACAGAAGAAAATCAACCAGAACAAATACCTTTTCCATCAACTTCTTCACGAATCAAAGTCTCTGATTGGTTGCAACAACAGCCGGATGGCATTAGTGATGACGAAAATAGCAGTACAAAGTTTTTGTAATAGATTTATTATTTACAAATAAAAATTTTTATTACACGTTTTTTTTTTGTAAATGAAGTCCATAGATTCATATTGTCAGGTGCTGTCAGTTGTATGTAGTAACTGTGCCCATACTGTACCGTTTCATATTTTACAAATCTTTTGGCGGTAAATAGATATAAGCCTTAAGTATGTTATTTTTTGTATCTATAGGTTTGTTCGTTGTGCAGTCAGAAACTATCCACAACTGAACGACGCATGCGTAATAACAGCTGTGCGTTCGCAGTGCTACAATTTCGACCGTTGGCAATTTAAAATTTGGTGTTCGCACAGTGTCAAATTGTAGTCAGTGACAGTTTGTGATTAATCCAAAAAGTTCACGGATTTCTTGTGGATTTCAAATTCGCACATGCGCACTAAACGAGAAAGATATAGAATATTAGAATTTTTATATTTACTTTGTGTACTGGTGTTAGAATATTTAAAACATTTGTATTTAAATTGCACTAACTTGTTTTTTTTTCTTCACAATGCAGATACTACACTAATTCTTTTTTTTTTATTACAATTCATTTCTTTTTGTTATTTTCGCTTATTTTTATTTGCACCTAACAATTCCTTGTAAACAAAAATTTGGAACTTTGCCTTTTAGGTGTTTGATATATAGTTGGTATATGTGGTAGCATCTGCATTTTTGGTTGAGTGAGTCAATAAAGATATGTAGTAAAGAATGAGTTTTATTTGTTTTAACAAATGTTTTACTACATAAATAAATAAATTTTCTCAATAATATAAAATAAAAAGATACATAACATGTATGCATAAATAAAAAAATTTTAAACAAAACAATATGACAACTAAAGAGGAAAACAGGAGCATATAGAGATGTCTGCAACTTTTTCTCACACACATTAAATTTAAATAAATATGAAACAAAATGTATAACAAAGTGGATTTTTGCAACCTTGTTTAAGTGTACATATACAACAACTAAACAAACCAATATCACGTAAATAAAAAAAATATTCTGAAATACGTCGTCTTCCGCGGATAGTAGCGACCTCATTTTCGGGTACAATATGAAATATGAACCAAAGTTAACATCCACGAAAAGTATCACATTATCAGACTATAAATAACAAAGAAATTTCTATATGTCAGCTGGTAAATCTAATTGATGTTTTAAATATTCTTTTAAAATTTGGTTTCTTTCTTCAATCAAATTTGTTTCTCCTTTTCTTCTCTTCTAACCGTATTTCTTGTATATCCAACTTCCTTTTGGTTGCTTGTTTGGAATGTTCTAAAATATTTTCTTGATTTTTTAATCTACCTCTCCTAATTTGTTCCAAAATATCGCATTTTCATTTTCTTTTTTTATGTACATTTGCTGTAATGCTTTCCTCCAGGGTACTGCTTACAACAGCTATTGGTAATGTTGTTGGTGGTTGTTCCATTCGAGGTGGTTGTTCACTTGTCACTCCACTGGTTGTAGGTGTTGTACTTGTTGAAGATAATGTTTGTACAGGAGTGTCTGTAGATAGTAGCATTACAGGATAGATATTTTTTTTATTTTTAAAAATCTCGTTCATTTCGTTCATAAATTCGAAAGTTTTTCTGCCTCCCCCTGTTTTGTTGTTGTTATCCACAACTTTTTTATAATTCCTCTCTAACACCCTCCACCCGTTCTCACAATTACTTGGAGTAAAGTGCTTACTAAGCTGGGAATCTTTTGCAATAAATTCCCACATTTTCCTAAAATTTCTAATTTGCATAGTGCCAACACGATTCTTGTATTTTGTATATAAATTAATAAGCATCACCGAATCACCATGTGACCAGCAACTATATTCTGCGTTATTGTTTTCTTGTGTTTGTGACGGTAAAATCAAAAGATCTGCCATATCGAAACCTGTGAATTATATTTATTGAGTAACAAAGCAATCGATAGTTACTTTCATATTCAATATTTACCTTCCATATTAATCCTATTATTTTCACAAATACAAGGCAGTATTCAAATTATTATGTATCAAAGGCAAGATAACAAACACAGGTTATACCACACTATCATAAACAAGGGTAATCCTTGTATATGTATATACAAGGGGGTAATAGTCTGTGGAATGGAAATGACATACAATAGTCTAGTGGCTCCATCTTTCCATATAAAACCATTGAACGGAATTTAAACACAACTAACGTGTATCACTGGCCACATACAAAAACCAGCGTAAAATGGCACTCCCTCTGAAAAAAAAAATGCCTTAAACTAAAGATGCGTAAGGCCGTTTAAACTGACAGTGTATATTATATTCACATGTGATTTGTGGTTATATTTAGGAGGCCGTGGTTCAAGGCATTATTATTGTTACATAGAGAGCGCCAGCATTGGGTGCTTTGCGTATGTGACCAGTAATATACGAATATACGCTAGTTGTGTTTAAATCATAGAGATAATAGAGTGCTAATATCGATATCAAAACTGCCATCAATTGAAATGCGCCATATTGGTATACAGGCCA
>JARFOC010000490.1:35038-61785 GCA_031763485.1 Osmoderma eremita
CTTCTTACTCGCTTAAAAAACGCCGAAGCGAGAGTTTCTCTCTTCAAGGCGACACATCTTTGACTGTCGCTTTGAAGCCGAGAGTGGCGCTATGGTGGGGGAAGCAAAGTCGACAGTAGAATCGTTCACAGAGTACCAATTTGTATCGCCATACGGCGAGAGTCGACGTCGATACTACACAGAGTCCCACTGTTGGTCTCAGTGCATATGGAATATTAGGATATTTTACAGTATGTTTGGATTTAAAGTCATACCACTTACATTTGTTAGACAAAAACAGCAATCGGTAATATGATCTGATGGCTCCCTCCAAATCATAGAAATAGCAAATGGCATATGTCGTTTACCTTTTGCCCACGCTGTAAGAAGTTTGACACACGTAACACGGCAAATATAGCCCAGGTTTTGTTCTCATCACCTACTTTACACTTGAAACACTGCTGATGGCACTTTTAAGGGGAGGTGTGAAAGACCGTTCTTGATATTTAAATGTCGATTCGCAGCAAATGTAGCAAAAAGAGTTCGGTTGGATTACGCATTTCCTTGGCATTTTTACATGAAATGTTCGCGATTTCACTACACTCGCTTGAACGCACCACAACGCAACACTCTTTAATACATTAACAACGTCAGCGTTTATGTTCATTACCGGGCTCAACTGAACAACTGAAATAACAAGATATGCTGTCTAGGAATGGGAAATGCAGATCTTTACACGTCTAGGCATGTTCAAACTTTAACCATTGCATGCTGCTTTATCAGTTCCAAGCTCTACCCGACAACTGAAATAACATCAAGACAGATTCTCTTATACTGCATATCCATGCATGCATATTTTAAGTGAATAAGCGAATATCCTGGAACATAAAAACTAAGGGTGATGGAGAAATTCTGAAAACATAATTGATTTCAGCATGCAAAAGTATATGGGAATCAGGAATTTTTGTGCTTGGGACAAAAATCTTGTTAACCAGTGTTATTTTTATTTTCATCTTTGTTTGTTTATTCGTGTCCGTCTCTACGTCCGGTTTTGTTTGCACTTTAACTGCTTTTTGCTTTGCTCTTTGTTTTGCAATCTCATCCAATCAATTTTCTTCCTTTCGATATCAAAAATGCAAAGTTTATATTCGGCATGTATGTAGATACGCATTTATTAATCTAGACTTAAAATAACCAACGATTGGATAAAAGAATGTGTGTGGATATTTTTAAGCTATAGCTATAGCTTAGAATGTATTTCGGTGAAATGTGGAATAACTAATGGAATTTATTAAAGGCAAATTTCATTAAGACCAAGAAAGGTTAGGCAAAGCAAATTGTTACATTTGAAGTTTGTGTATAAATATACTTTTTGAACGTATTCAGATTATGTGTATGAACATAAATATGTACCACTAAAAGGGAGTTTATACAGATTGATTGCATTTTGAATTCTGTAATTGCAGCAACGCTCCTCAAATTAAACTTGGGCAGTGGTGTTGCAAAAATAGCAATTTTCAACATATTAAATTTGTTTTTATAATGACTTTCTATACCCTGACAATCTGGAATCGTTTTAAAACTGGTGCAATAAAATCTTTTCCATTATTTTTTCGGCTGAATTAATATTCTCTTCAACTAAAACAAGAACATTCTTCCTGTTGTTTTCTCTTCAAGATATCCTGAGTAATTCATTTAAGTACCTTGAAAATTATTTGCTTTAAAAATAAATTGAAATCAGCTTTAATTCTTTTAGAGATTAATTTGGTAATTTCCTAAAATGTACAATATAAATATGGAATTTCAGCCAAATAATCTTATGCGAATACAAATAAAACCAATGGAATAATCTTTAATAAGACTATGGAGCACATTAACCACGTAGATCTAGAACATTTTGCTGTGTAGGCGCGTTAATAGCCTGCCAAATCCAGAGAGATTTGTTGCCATAATAGAGTTCCGCACCGTTCGAATGGCGATGAAAAAGAGGATACACATTTTCGAACAACGTTAAACCTTCGGGTCTGCGTGATGCGTTTTCAAACACACACCCACGCACACACAATTGGAACTGACAACGCGGAGTAGTAAAATTTAATTACGGCACGTCGTTTAGCGATCGGGAGGGCACCCGGAACTTTTGCGTTAACGGGGAACGTTAATTTCTAATTTGGAGCGCGTTAGATTATTCGCTAGCTTGGTGGAGTTTGTCAATGTGTTGGGTCGAAGTTTTCGGTAAATATTCTCGCCGATCGCACGATAAAATTCGTAAATTCGATCCATCCCTTTGTTTGCGTCTTTCTCTTTTAACAATATGCTTCCTCGTGTATGTAACTATTAGTTACAATTAATTAGTGCTAGGACGGTATCATGTATATGGATTACGGAAGTTTTATTTTAACGCTTACAGATCTTTACAACCCATTATCATCATTTATGTGTAGCTACTACGCTGAGAAAAAGGAAAAAGTGCTGGTCATTTTTAGGTGAATTCAAACGATTTTTGTTTGAAACAAAATCCTTGAATTACGTTCCGCATTACAGCAACGTTCTTGCTTTTCTTAATTATTTGCATTTGACCCAAACAACTAATTTATTCTAGAATATTTAGAAAGAATATATTGGTTAGTTTTACATATAGTTTGATTTAAGTGTACACTAGAAGAAACAATTATCCGGGCAGTGAGAGCTGGAGGAAAGATGCACGCATACACCCTGCTAGAGTCGAAAGGTTGTCGCTATAGATCGCCTCAACTCAATATGCAGTATGGGATATAATATCAACTTTTATCTCTTACTATCTTTAGGTGCCGTCATTAGCGTATCTTCACTTCCGATTGCTATGTTGCAACTTATTCACATATGTGGGCGTCGACAAATGTCTATTAGCGTCAACTGCTCTCAATCGTTATCGTCGTAGTTTTAAAATATTCTTTTCAGAAACTTCTATCTATTTCGAGCGTCCACAGGGTAATATGGCTCAGGTTTATCGGTGGTTTACGGCATTTTCGAAGGGATGAGAGTCGATGGAAGATAAACCACGCAGCAGATAGCTTCCTTTTCAAGAACCGATATCGACAGAAACCGAAATCTTGTACCGTAAAGTGGGGTTACTTTGTGACACATAGGGTTACATCGTGACAGGTCCCGTAAAAATCTCTTTCTTTTCTTTGGTCGGTTTTACAGCCTAACCGGACCTATCTTAAGGTTAATCCAGAAAACTAGAACATGTTCGCCACCTGTCGAACATAGGGTTAAGTTCCTGCTCGAAACGCGCACATGGTTTGGGCCTGGCTTAGTTGACAATCAAATTCAATGTATAACAGTTCATGCGGAAACTTTCTGTGGGTGAAAGAGTTCTACACAGGATTTCTTATCAAATGTAAGTTTTTACTGAAGTACAATAGTAGACATTATTTTAGTGTTAATATGGCATTCTTTTAAGGACTTTATAATTTTCTTTTTATTAATAATCATGCGAATTGGAATTCCCAAACGACGCGGAAAAAGAGTGTTTTTCGATGTTTCTGAATTGGAGGATATTTTTGTTACTGCTTAACATTTTTTTTATATTTAGAAAATTTTATGTTAGATACTTTAAGCGTTTTTTTTTAATTGCTCACAAGATTAAATAAATGTTCACTTCTTAATTTTTGCGTATTTATTATTGAAAACATGCATATTCCATGCCTAGAGATTTACAAGTTTTTCTCTGTAAAATCAGTGCAGGGGTTACTTTATGCCGTAAAGCCATTTTCCTTTGATTTCAATAGAAATATATAGGTGTTACAAAGTAACCCCGACTCTTGGGGTTACTTTATGACATCTTTTTTTGCACCTATACAATTTTGTATTAAACATTTTGACTTCAATTTTTTTTTAAATATATTCGAAAGGTGAACCCACCAAATGAGGTTATTTGAAAGACTGTAACGCAAGAAAAAATTGAGATACCGCACAAGTACCTCAAAATATGTCACAAAGTAGCCCCACTTTACGATACGTTAGAGATCGTCGGTTGACAGTCAGAATGATGGAGAGAGAAAGTTATATATTATTATATTTGACCAGCACCACCATGCACCAGATTTCGACCAATTAATTGCAGATGCGAAAGATCTGCGCAAAAGTGCCTCCAAAAAATCCTTCGCATGACCAAGAAGACATCAGAAGACTCCTTGAGCTTTTGAGAACGATGGAAAATGATCCCTATTTTCTGGAACGCGTCATTACTGGTAACGGGTCTTGGGTGTTTGAATACGACTCGGAAGTCCAGCGCTAGGGTATGCAATGGCAGACTTTATTCAAAAAAGTAACAATGAGCATGCCGAAGATCAAATGCACGCTGATTTGCTGTTTCGATAGCTAAGGAATTGTCCAGAAAGAATTTGTACCTCAGGCCCAAACGGTCAATCAACTTTATTTTCAAGACGTTCTGGAATAGCTTCAAAAAAGGATCATGCGTGTGAGACCAAACATTAAGAACAACTGAGCATTGCATCGCGACAACGCGCCTTGTCACAACGCAATTTCATTAAACAAGTTTTTGCCCAGTAAAAACATTCCTGTAGTTCCTCAGCCTCTTTAACATTCAAACGTCTATAACCGATCACGTGAAGGCTATTCCTGTATCCGCCTTCCAGCACGGCTATGAAAATTGAAATGTCCGTCTTCCCTCGGAAATTATTTCGAAGGTGACAATATGGAATTGTAATTGTATTCGAAAAACTAAACAAAATCAGTTTCATTACTTGATTTAGATACCTCATAGATAGACAATAGGCAATATTGTAACTACAGCAACGTGTAAGTCGGACCTCGGACCCAGCCAACAATTGTCGCTATAAATGTTCAATATATGTATTTTTATGATGTCTGTCGACGCCGCCGTCGTAATATTGTGCCGAACAAACTCGTGAAAACCATATACCGACACTTATACATACATACTAATACATTGAACGTCTCCAATACATACACAAGTGGGTCACACAGATGTTCGAGGTATAATAATAAAGTTCGTTTACTGGAACCATCAGAATATTGCTATACGGTCAATACAGGCAATGAAACATTCCGAGGCATTGATTTCGTATCCACTCACTCCTACCTAATGTAACAAGAATCGATATGTCAGAATAACAGAAACGTAGAATCTTAGAAATACCAGAAACAATTTAAATTTAATGATAATATCCGTAACGAGATAAGAGCATCAGCCAGATTAATCGTAATTTATATTTTAATTAATTCAGTATATTCTTAAATAAGGTCAAAATAATCTCGCAAAGTTAACTATGAACTCCTAATGTAACCGGTATAATATGATAACTCAACACAGATTTACTGTTAACTCATTCTTGTATCGCTACTGTTGAGAATGGCCGAAATTCGCTGCAGTAGCAGTTTGTATATATTTATGCGGTGTGGGGTGTTTTTTAAAGTTTTAAATGCCAAATCATCGAAAGGTTTAGCAAGCGTATCAATCATATCGCCAAATAAGCTCACGGGCGATAGATCAAGCAATCCACATCCCGATGAAAAATACTATCGTACTTTAACACGTACTTGATAAGGACGATCATTGATTTTTTGCGCTATTTAGTTGCGGTTATCATAGTATTACAAATGATATGGGAGGAGGGGGAGAGGGGGCGGGGGTGAAATTTATTGAGGCGGGAAAAAAATGTTAAACACTCACATTTCTTTCACACAGCAGAGTGTGTGAAAATATGCCTAACATGAAATAATCATTTATAATGTAATGGGCAAACACAGGTTGAGGGATGTTGCAACTACAAAAAGTAAAACAAGTATATTTATTCAAAAAAAACCGTAATCAATTAGAAATTGAAATAAATAATGAATAAAACGGAATCACTGATTACTGTATCGCGCAAGTTGGATCACCTCTGATGAATTTATAACGATACGATTTGAAATACTTGGCCGTTTGACCATGTGTGAGTACGTGAGTTTTGGATGCGCGACTTAGGGGTTCCTAACTTGAAGATTGGGCTACACCTAACACGTACCATATGCTACTTCTAACAACAAACAACACTGTCTTATCGTGATTAGACGTAAACGAACGGTTTGCTCTGTCTTGGACGAAGGGAGCGGCATAGCTCCGGGTCTCGTCCTGGTCGGAAGAAAACGGGAAGTTGTCTTGTCGCAGAGAAGAACAATCTGTGTCCTGGGCGGACGGAAAGGAACTTAGTTATGTCCGGAGGAGGAGAACGCACCGTTGTCCTGCCCTGGTCGGACGAAGATCACTCGTCGCGAATGAGCCCAAAATGAACTCCCGAAATGAACTGAACTTACTTTGGAGATTTTCTCATGAAGAATAGTTGTAAAATTACTTGGACCAGAGAAGGGTTCAATCAATCACAGGCCGACAAGTATTTTTTTTAATATTATAGGAAAACAGCTTTATTGTGTTTGAATTACGGGTTAATTACGTATTCATTCGTTCAGAAAATTAGCAATGTAATACGGATTAAAATTATATCTGGCCCTACTGTGTTTAATAAGAGAGAGACTAAATATAATATAGAATTCGAATAATTAAATGCATATCTTCTGTATGGAGCCAACGAAGAGAGTTTCTACCTGATTAAGGATGTTTGTTCGGAGGGGTAGCGAAGGTGATGACGTATTCGTACTGTCGCTATTTCCAAAAATAAATGTAAATCGGTTTTTGCTTATTTCATGGAATAAATATATATTTTTAAAAAATAAAAGGAAAAGTTTTATATAAAAACCCACTAAAAAGGATAAAAGAAGTTGTTTTCTAACCGCTATTGGTTCACCCTACACTATGGATAAAGCAATTCCTTTTCGTAACTTTTTATAAACCTTAAGTTTTTTTAATTAATAGTCCACCCACGCTACACGAAAAAAACTTAAGCTTTATATAGTTAGGGAGAAAAAATGTTTTATCCTTAGAGTGGGGTGAACTGATAGCACTTAGAAAACAATTTGTATTATCCTTTTTAGTAATAATGTAATTGTATTTTCATTATTTATTTATTACCTTGACTTATTCTACACATTGGATGCATGTAGAACATGAATATGCTGCTTTTAAAAATGTATAAAGGCATCGCAGATGCTGACTACAATCTAAAGGAAAACAATTCTTAAACTGATCCGAAATAAATAGTTACGAAATATCATAAAACAATATTTTACAAAAAAGAATTGTTTTCGGTTACAGGGTGGATCAGAATTGGTTTATGTTATGCACTATTAGTGTTTTAAATGTGCAATTCATTATTGCGTTTATTACATCGGACAATCCGGATTTTTGGGAACCCCGAATTAATGGTTTTAATGAATCCGGATTATCGAGAACGACATATAAATTTAATGCTATACACTAAAGTAGTTTAGATTACTCTTTTCTTAAATATAAAATTGGTTTACAATATAAATTATTACCCACTTATTCAGAATGGTGAAAAGCGTCACATTAATGTACTTTTAAGTTGTGTAGTTCTTAATGGGCAAAATCATGAACATAGACGATATAAGAGTACAGTACGCAATAACAAGTATGCAAGTATTGCCTGCGCCAAGAAAACGAGACAGCCTTCGGCTTCGCTATCAACGTTATTAGAGGGTAATCTACCCATCCGTTTTCCCCACTCGCATATTTCAATATAATTCACCGCCGCAGTAACGACAAAATTAAAAATCCACCGCAATTTCCCCAGTTTTCTTCTTATTTGTACCATATTGTGTAAGTTAATTGCCCTTAAGGTTTCCGTATTTGAAAATTTAGAGTTCATGTGCAGACGTTGCAATGATATATGTACTTTAAACGGCTGTTACTTTACAACGTGATATGTATATCTCACAAGGATATACTAGAATATAAACAGAGTGTACGCGTTTACATCAATAGATGTTAAATAAGTGTTGTTTTAGTGCTATCCATCATTTTAATCAAAATATATTCAGCGCTGTTACTGCGAACCATTGGAGAAACAGAGACAGTTTGAAATTACGGATAAGAATGTGTTTTAACATGGGCAGATTATTATCAAGAGAAGAGTTTTATTACGTCGGACAAAAATTGCATTGAAAATTAGTATATTTAATAACTTTTTTGCCACTACCGTGGGGTGCAAGAAGGCCTGGGTTCAGTATCTTTTACAACTACTAACTATAGAAGGCCGTTCTGCAGTTGTGAAATGACAAAAATACAATGTATAGGTATATCATTCACTTTAAAAATTGCGTATTTTGGACGTTTGTTATTGGCTAATACGTAAGGCAAAATTAAATACGTCGAAAGAAGCTGTCTTTGCATACGAAATTTATCTTTGATAAAATGAAATATTACTGATACCTACGTTTTTGTAACGTAAGTTGTCATTGTTCGTTTGTTCTTGGTCGTTTCTTAGCATATTGCATTCAAAATAGTTCTTATATTTACAGAGAGGGGGTATTTTTTTTTAAATTTTGATAATAAATTTTGACGGCAAACTACTGTTCCAGGATTATTACATCTCTGACATGGCAGAAGATGGGGCTGTTGGGCAACGTGGCGAAGATCTCATGAGTCCATCAAAAAATCCACAGGGGAAACGCAGCAGCGGGCAAAGGCAATCGACTTTTATGTATACAGCGAAACAAGATAATTCTAAATCAGCAGCTACCAAGCTAACCTCCAAGGAGATAGGGCTTGGTGAAGCAACTCTACGGAGCATTGAGCTTTGAGAAATTGAGCCTACAGGAACTGTACGTTCACCTCTAAAGGACGCGAACGAACAACAACTTGTGAAGCTTTAGACGAAGATCAAAATTCTGCAATTAGTTTCTTCCTTTAGGAGTGAATTGACAACGTGCACTAAAAGTTAATGTAGTATTGATTTTGTAACAATATTGTTTTATCATACTTTCGTAGATCATACACCTTGCCAGAAATAAAACAGACAACAACGCTGTGGAAAATTTTAAAGAAGTTGGGCTTTTAAGGAAAAAGCGCAGTAGGAACAATATATTAATAGAATGGCAAGATACTGTTTTATGGAGCCGTCGCTACCTAAAAAACGTCCGAAGGTTTCCTTCAGAGGGTAGAAGAATATATTAATTAGATGAGACCTGGATTAACGTAAGCCACACCAAACAAAACGTGTGGAAAGATACAACAACTATTTGGCCAAGACAAGCTCTTATTCAGGGAGTAACAACCGGACTAAAAAACCCATCTGAAAGGCGAAGTAGAATTAATTGGGAGTGGTAATGATTTTGTTGAAAACGGATTGCTATACTTTCAATCGAAAAAAGCCGCCGATTACCACGAAGGAATGAATGGTGAAATATTTACAAAGTGGATGAGAAATGTTCTACCCTTTTTAGAACCAAATTGTGTTATTGTAATTGATAATGCACCAGACCATTCCGTCAAGGCAGAAAAAAATGCCAACAACTGCATGGAAAAAGAATGCTTTAATTATTTGGCTTGTTTCAAAAGGATAACTCATACTTAAAAGTTGAACTTCTGAAACTTGCTAAAAATAATCCGATGCCCTATGTAATCGGTGAGATTATAGCAGAAACTGGTAGCACAATTTTAAATTGTCACCATACCATTGCAATTTAAATCCGATTGAAATGGCAGGGGAACAAGTGGAGAAATATGTAACTGCAAATAACAAAACGTTTAAATTACCAGAGGTAAAAGAATTATTATTTGAAGAACTCCAACTCCTAGCTGCTGAAGCATGGGCAAATTCCATGGGCAACTTAACAATATAAAGAAAATGACGTTTGAAGTAATCTGTACGTGGTTCTATCATTGTGATAATTATAGCTATTTCAAAAAAGAACGAAAACATAATTAATAACATTGATAAGGTATTATTGATTCGACAAAACATAATATCTAAACCACTAGATTTGCTTATGAGATACATTCTGAAACGCACTATGAGCATCAAAATCCCTCAAAATGAACAAGAATGTCTGAGATTCTGTTTATTTCATCTTTTTCTTTCAACATGCTATTTCGACTCAGCGTTTGATAGCTGGAAATGATTTTTTCGTAAGAAATATGTAATTAAAAAGCACATATGTTTGAAATGCTAAATATGTGTATGTTTACTGAAAATTTTGTTCTTTTGGCAATGATCTCAGCGTAGTAATTTTCCAGTTAGGGAGGCCATCTCTTCCGTTTATCGTAGCGAGGACTTTTTGAGCTGTTGGTGGTTCGTTTCTAAAAAATAATGAATGAACAATCCTTCGAATATTATTTTTCGTGTCATCGTCCACATTATCCAAAACGGTCTTCTTCAATATTTTCCTTGAAAATATTGTAAACGCTGCGTTCACCAATTCCTATAAAAATATTACTAATTGATCTGTTATATTTTTTGTTTCTAACAAGCTACTTGATGCCCTTGCTCTCATTTCAACACTTCCAATTTTAGAAGTGCCTGGCTGTTCTTGACAGGTTTTAAATATATTCAGAACAATATCTTTATCTTCCACAGTAAAATGTGTTGGAGATCTTTTCTTAGGAGGTGAATTGTTCATGGTGTAGAATGTAGGGTACCACAGGAAACGATTCTCTATCGAAAACAAATTTGTCGATATCCAGATATAAGCTATCAGCTATAACGTCGGCGGCGTGTAATTTAGCGTATAACTTTATTACATGGGTTTATTTATGCTTATTGTGATAAAAGTGAAGTATAATAGCCTTTAGAAAGACTGTTTTAATATATATGGATAAAATGGAACGAACATTAATGGAATACTAGACAATAAGTGAGAATAACCAAAACGCAAAACAATTACGACAAATACAAGGAAATTTGACAGATTGCCCTATTGTAAGCAAGCCGTTATGAAGAGCCTGATTGACCAATAATAAGTATGATAAAAATATGACTCGTTGATACTACACAGTTGCCATATAGTTCTCTACTGCATCTGTTGGGCGATTCCAGTTGGGATTTCTAAAAACATATTGTTCTTAGCTCTATGCCCAGTCGGGATATTTTCAAGTAGTATTCCTGAATCATGTGCCCAGTTGGATACCGCCCCCAGTGTGATATCCACGATAACAAATTTATAAAGCGCTAAATAAATGTAGGCTACCCTTACCAATTCTCGCCGAGTTACTCCACTACCAAAATTTAATTTAAATTTCTCAATTCTGACAACACTCAACAGGCTTCAAAAAATTAAATGAAAAAGTATGGCAGCATTAAGAGAAATTTACCAGCGAAAGAGTCCTGTGGTTGTTAAATCAGGAGATTGTCAATTTTTTAGAGGCCGCGCCCGCTGGGATCTGCGGGTTCCCTAATTCTGTAACGGGACAAAAAGCAGAGGAACTCGAAATTAATTTATAAGCCGGCTCAGCTTCTCCGGACGAGCCAGACACGTAGACAGGATTCGCGTATATAAGACCCTCTGTAATTTAAGTTAAAGTGCCACGTCGACGTTCTCCCGAGCGACCAACCGTCCACACGGCGTACGTCGAATGGTATAATCGTGCCGTAACCTTTTACTAACCAAATGAAATCTTTTATGATTGATGGAAGGAATCCGAGTCGCAACCGCTTATTATTGGTTTGACCGCTGGCGTTCGCGGCAATCGTCTGCGTACTCGTTGGCGTTATTACTACCCACCTAGTTTATTACCTTCCATTTTCTTTTAACGGTTTTGGACGGTCGTCGGGAGGATACTTCCGTGCCGCCTAATGTTCCTTTATTATGCTGGAAATACCGTAAACGGTAGCTATCCGACATTTTTATGGCTTATGTACCTAATATATCTTAATTGTATAACAGACCCGATTTCATTTTAAGTGTTATATATTACAGGAGTAATTTTAGCAATTAATATTAGTAGTTTAACAACCGCACAATTTTGTGATATTTACAATAAATATTATCTGCGATCAAGGGGTGTCTCATCAAAAGAACGCGGATGTTTGGACTGCCGTAAATAGGGCACATGACATTTGTAGGGATCAGTAAATATCGAATCACTTACATATCTTCAGTTTTTATATCATCGTGTTCCAATAGACCAATTGATTTTTAAAAGAGTAAATAAAATAACAAGAAGTTTATTTCAATAATAACTAACACGGTGTTGAAGATACGTGGATGGATACGCGTAGACCGACGAACACCGCCACTGAATGTGTGGAATTGTTATCAATTGGTAGAGGAAGATATTCCATGCACAAACACCGGCTGCAGGAGGGCATAACATTGTTTCCTCTGTACTAATGTAAGTGGTGTTCATCCTAGCATGTTCTGAAGATGGTAGAGAGCTTAAATAGCCCGAAGGTAGGACAATATATCGCAGGAAATGTGCCACCACGTGAGAATGTATATAAAGATGCCGCGAAAAAAAAAATAAAAACAAAACTGCTATGAACTGCAACAACTTTTTGTTGCAAATTTCAGAAAAAAAACATATTGAGTTTTCTTTTTAAACTCGTGTCAATCTCGAGCAATCCTTTATTGTGGATTTAATCTACCTAATCATTTCCTCTTAAAAACTTTATATTAAGATGACTTGCATTTTGTTTACTTATTTATTTATTTATTTATTTGTCCGGAGATCATCATACAATGATATGAGACACGTCAACAATCAAATCTATAACAAAAGTAATAAATTGTTACATTGATGAAATATAACAAATTAAACAAATTAAACTAAACAACAAATTCAAATCAAATGTGTTCAAACGTAACCCCCCGGTCCCATGACTGCAGGAACTCCTTCACAGAGTAAAATCAATTGGATTGCAGAAATCGCTTGAGGTTATGTACAAATAAATGAGGCCGAAGTATGTTTTGGCAGTCTAAACCTGTTTTCAGTTTAGTGGGAAATTTACCTTTAGCTACAGACATGTTAATTATATATGATAAAGGACCCGATACCAAAACAAATATTTTAAGTTCTTACTCATCTCTCGAAGATCACCGGTTACCCATGATGTCTTAGTTCCACCACATTTTATGGTTTTAAACGGGCAGTACAGATTTACATAATACGTAAGCGAATCAATAAAATAGTTATATGCGTCATTGATATCGTCAAAACTCAGCAGCCGGCCAAGATCTTCATTGGATTCATATACCATAGACATGGAAGATTCATCCATATCTCTGACTTTAATATGCTTAGGTCTGCATATAATATCATGACCGACGCACTATGATCCCCCTTGTGCAGGTCAGTAATCTATCTTTGTTTCGGTTACCGTACCGCTGGCAGTAAGTTGCACGGGGGTGGGATCCGGGTTTCTACAACGCAGCCGATAGCTGTTCATGATATCGAGAAGTTGATCTCTCTGTGAGGAGCCATAATTGAAATTAATATTTAGATCCCCGGAGATGATTACATTTGAACACACACTAAACAATAATCTAATACATCACGTAAGTTGTCAAAGAAAATAGAGAAATCCCCACTTGGAGGACGATACACATTTACTATACAATGCTTGCCATTACCAATAAAAAACATAATACCACAACATTCAATATTCATTTCATCAGCAAAAGACAAAATTACGGACAAATTCTTGTATTGTAATTCATTCTTTACATATATTAGTGAACCACCATGCCGACGATGAGATCTGACAAAGCAACTAGCTATTGTGTAATTACTTATGTTAATACTCCCTATGTTGCCACTAGAGCACCAATGCTCAGATACACAAACAAGCCATGGTAAATCCACAATGATGAAATCAGTAATTTTATTAACTGTGCATTTATGTGAATAATTGTAATGATTTTTATGTAATAATAGGATACGATGGCTTAAAATAGTAAAAATAAAACATTAAAATACCCTTACCACCTCGATGATACGTATTTCGGCAACTAAGTTGCCATCCTCAGCAGAATCCACGAAGGAAGATAATATTAGACGTCGCACCACACATAACACCACTCGAATAACACTGAATAGTAGTGTTATTCAAGTGGTATTTTGTGTTGTGAAAATCTTCCAGAGTGCGACGTATAACATTATCTTCCTACCTAGATTCTGCTGAGTTGCAGAAATACGTATTCGGAGTTCTTCACTCATCCAGGTGGTAAGGGTATTTTTATTTTTTATTTTTACTATTTAAATTCCCGTTGAATCAAAATAAAGCAAAAAAGGATTAAAATATATTAAAAATATTACCACAACTGTTACTCATGTGTAGATGTTGATCCCATCTTAGTGAGAAGAAGAGAATTAGTAAGTAGAAATGAGTGATCTATGACAGATTATGTTATAATAAACAGGGAATTTTGAAGAGAAGTAAAAGATACTACAGTCGGGAGAAGCTGTTAAACATACTCAGATCATTATTTGGTCCTTCAAAAATAGAAATAAGTAATACAGAAAAGAAAGGAAATACTAAAAAAAATATTAATAAAAGAAAAGGTGTAAAGGAAGTAATTAGAACATACAAACTTAGAGAAGGAGAGACAGCTAGATTATATAAAGAAATACGTGAGAAGGAAATAGATAAAATCAAGGAAAATATAAGTAATATGTCAATAGAGCGTTATGGAAAACTGTCAGAGATGCAATAATAACAGTAGCTGAGGAAACTCGTGGATTTTGTAAAATAACCAGATATCTAAAGCAAACGAAGTTGTGGGCCGAGAAAATGAGCCAGAAAGTAAAATTGATGAAATAGAAATGGCAGATTACATGAGTAATAAGAATTACGACGCTTACAGTAGATACAAAGAGAAATGGAAAAAAGTTAAAGAATTAGTAATGGCAAGATTTTGGAGAAGCAATGGAAAGGAATAGTAAATGTAATCAGAAGCTGTTTTATGGAATAGTAAAAAATATGAGAAAAGACAAATAAAGTAAAATTTTATATATTAAAACTAAGGACGGGAAAATGCGGAGAAAAGATGAGAGAGCCATAATGATGCGTTGGAAAGAATATTTTGAGGACCTACTCAATACAGACACACTAGATTCGGCAAAAGAATAGGAGAGAAAAGTGAGGTATACATAGAAAACAGCGAGACTACGGAAAAAGAGGAAATAACAACAGAAGAAATAATAGAAACAATAAAACTATTACATAGAGGCAAGGCAGCAGGAAAGGACGAAATAACATCAGAGATGTTGAAAAGCATGGGTAATAATGGGATAGAAATCATAAAAACACTATTCAACAAGATATGGAATGAACAAAAATACCCCAAGACTGGAAAAAGTCATAGAACACGTAGTAACATTCAAATATTCAGGAGTAAATATACATAGGGACTGAAAAGAAGAAACAGAAATTAACAGTAGAATTGAAAGTGCGATAAAATTATATTATGCAGTGAACAACACCTCCATAAGAAAGAAATAAATGTCAAAGAAGACTAAAATAATGATCTATAATACAATATTTAAACCTATATTAATATACGGATGTGAAAGTTGGATCTTAAACAAACAAACGAAGAGCAAAATACAGGCGTTGGAAATGAAATATTTAAGAACGATTGCAAGAATAACAAGAAGAGTCAGAATAAGAAATGATGAAATAAGAAAATAATTAAAAGTAGAACCAATTTTGGAAACGATAGAGAGACATCAATTGAAATGCTGTGGGTATGTGACACGTATGGAGGAAAATGGACAAACAAAATTAGTATGGAAAGCAAGGTCAATACGCAAAAAGAAAAGAGGCAGACCAAGATAAACATGGGCACGGCAATAGGAGAGTATTTGAGGGAGTAATGCAGGAAGAAAAGCAACAAACAAGAACCGAAATAAGGAAGTGATAGATAAAAATGTTTTTACCTTTACACCCTTAGGTTAATTAAGGCTATCGGTTATGTATATATACACATAGTTACATTTGTATGAGGAGTCACATAATGACATTTCCGAGAAAAATGGAATTCTAATTTAATAATACTTATAACAAAATTTTCGTTACCTGTGCATGTTGGAGATTTTCGATTGCTGTTGATAATTTTGTGTGCGCTAGTTACATTTGAGTGTGTTAAAAATAGTTCACTTAACCGAAAGGGATAAAATTGATATTCTTATCATGGTAGGATATAGTGATTCCTTTCTGTTAAGTAAACCATTTTTAACACACTCAAATGTAACTAATACACACAAAATTATCAACAGCGAAGCTAATTGTCAAAAAAATAACAACTGATAAACAAACGAAAATCACCAACAGGCACAGGGAACGAATATTTCGTTATAAATGACTATTACATTAGAATTCGATTTTCCTCGGAAATGTCATTATGTCACCCCTCATACAATGTAACCATTTGTACGTAGAAAAATATACTGGTTCAGAAAATACTTTAAAAAACATACGTTACTATTGAAAAAAACGACAAGTTGGTTGCCACAGGAACAACACCGTGAAGAAACGTGACGCAAACTCGACCAAAACCCAGCAAAAGGTAATTAAAAGAACTTTTATTTAAAGAAAATTTAGATTAAAACTATATTTAAATAAATAATGGCATTATTTCATACTTTTGCCGGAAACTGTATAGTAGCGAAAAGAATGGAAATTTGTTTGAAATCGCCGACCCCAACACGTATCCTTTTAGGAAACCCAAAGGATAAACCGGAAATGTAGCAAAAGTCTTTTAGAAAATTACGTGTGGATATTGTGTAAAGGTTTACATTGGTCAAACAAAGAGGGCAATTCAAACTAGGTACAAAGAACATGGCACGCTCATTATCGATATGGAAGGAAAGATACGTCTAGCGTTGTATTTTAAAATTGATGAAATCAGTAACGTCGACGCGAGAACTTCACACCTACGAATCGATATTCATTAAAAAGAAACCTTCTTAGTCGAGAAGAGGGTCCAACCGCATGCTTGAGTTTTATGGATTTATTTCAGTAACACCACATAGTTAAGAACGTCTGGGCAAGGCTCTTCTAGGTAACTTTGCTTTGGGGTACGTAAAATGTGAGCCGATGTAGATATTTTACGAATGGCTAAAAGGAAAAGGAGAAAGTAGTTCATGTTTTTATTAATAGCTCCGTTTAAGTTCATTCGGTTATGCGGTCGACGATGTGATTTTACGCATTCTACGCATCACACGTGTCCCGAATTAATGGATCTATTCTGGGGTGAGGAGTGATCCGATATAGTGTGTCTACTATAGTGCAATCACATGCAATGGAAGCTGTACATGTGCAAATAATTATTATTTATTAATTCGTCCAAATCTCGGACATCCAATTTTTTCCCGTTCAATAATCCACCAATAATTGCCATGTGTTTGCATCTCCGCGTCCTTTTGACGTATAACCGATGAAGGTACCCAAAAAAACAGCTTTGAACCCCCTAAGATCTAAACGAGGAATGCAATCTTGTCCGACACAAAGCGCGTAAAAAACTGCTTCATTCACTCCACCGCTTGGAGGTACAACAAGGCGCGAGAACCGTCGAATAATTAACAAAATTTCCTTCGAACGCTCCAACGGCGACAGAAACAATTGATCGCTTTATTTAATGGCCGCTTCCGCCAGCGCAATGAAAACTTTAAATTCAGGCGAGAAAAAGAGGGAACTAAGGAAAAAAGCAGATATTTCCTGTAAGCAAACGCTTTTACAAAGGCCTTAATTTCGCTCTAATTTAAGGAGACAATCGGGACGACCGTAATTTGAAAGTAAAATTTAAATTTCTTCCCGTTAGTCTAAACGGAGTGGATAAATCTAAAAGCGTAAAAGAAAACTACTTTCTCAGAATAGATAAAGCGTGAAGGCGTGGAAATCGTTGAAGGTTATGCTTACAAAGTAATGTGTAGTGGAAGAGAGTTTGTTTTATTAAGGAAGCGTACCAAAAATAAAAGAAAACGGAAATAGTGGGAATCATTATTGAAAGATAAGTCATATTAATGAAATAACTATTAACTCGAGAAGGACAAGTTTTAATTTATAAGTTTAACAGGGGCTTCAACTGAAAAATGCGGCCTGCCATCATTTTGGATTGAATTATAAATAAATAATCCCATTTATGATTTAATATGAAATACGTCTAAATGTATATTGCTTAAATATTTTTTAAAAGTAAAAACTGAAGTGACTGATCGTTTGATACATTTGTAAGATGACTGAGTTAGCTGTAAACGGGGAATCGCGCATCTGCACGTGGATGTGTACCATAACAACACAATTTCACTCAGAAAACATATGTTGTAAAGATTAACATAATTGTGGTAAAGCTAGCCAAATTCAGTTTAAATTTACCACAATTGCGTTAACTTTTACAATATATTTTTCTGTGTTATTTTTAGTAAAATCAATTGCGTTTATCCTGTGATATTACATATGTGATTAGTCCTAATTTACTTTATGTAAAAGGTGGATTAAATTAGTATTATATATTCATCAGGTAATCGAATAAGTTTGTGCGGTTTTTGTATAAAGTAAAGTGCCATGAATATTTTTTAATTTGTTGATCGATAGCACTTATTTGTTATCTGTCATTAGCATTTTAGCATAAATCCCTCTTTTATACAAATTTTGTATTTTTCTGTCAAATTTCTAGCTTTAAATAATTTAAAATGGCAACGACTAAAACTTTAATTCGAGAGTGTTTACCCTATGAGTACAAACTTGGTACCAAAGTTGCGTTGGCATCGCGAAAAATATGCACCGCATTCGGAGATGAGTGAGTCATTGAACACCACAAAAGTGGCTCAATTGTCTTTCGGAGATCTCAGTTTGACCGACGAAGCACACTCTGAGAGACCGAAGATCAGCAACAACGAGAATATTCAACAGATTATGAAAGAAGCTTCCGGTACAACCTGCCTAGAGCTTGCAGAAAGGTTCAATGTGAGTGACAAAACTATTCGTTCGCACCTTCAACAGCTAGGAAAATGGTGGTAATTATACAAATGGACACCCTCGTGAATTTTCAAATAACAAATTGTTCGGCAAAGATTTCACGCAATCGATTCTTGATCAATTGTTAACTTGCGACGAAAAATGGATATTGTGCTCGAATTCTAAGCGTTCGTACCATTGGTTATCGCCTACTGATTCGGTGCCACACACTCCCGAAGCTTCCTGGCACCCAGACAAGATTTGATTGTGTGTTTTGTGGACAAGAAGAGGAATTGTCCATTATGAGTTTTTTGAAAGGCGTCAAAGCATCACTGCTAACTTGTATTGCGAACAGATTCACGAACTTCACGAGTACAGACAGTAGTCATCCAAAAACGGCCCTATTTGATCAATGAAAAGTGAGGAGTGATCTTACAGGATAACGCCAGACCACATAGCGCAGGAGTGACCCGGGTAAAATTTCTGAACTGGGCGGGGAAACCTTACCACACCCTCCATACTCTTTTGACAATTCGCCAAGTGATTACCACTTTTTTTGTGTGTTGACAACTGCATGAAGCATAGACAGTTCAGAACTCGAGTTGATGTAATAAATGCAGTCCGTCAATTTTTTGATTCAAAATGCATAGGGTTCTACAATACCGGCATACAAAAATTGATGTCATGTAGTAATTACTTTGATGAACAGTAGTTCATAGTAGTTAATAGTAGTTAATAGTAGTTATTGTTTCTTAATAAATATTTATGTTTTACTATCAAAAACCGCACTTACTTATTTGGTTACCTGATAGTATTCTGTTCAGATAAAAACAAAATAATTTGTAAACGAAACTTAATAATGGTTTAGATTAAATTGGTTATTTTTATAGTAAGAAAATAATTGGATAAAGTATGATACAGCAACATTTAACGAAAATGATAAAAGTATCTAATTCTGTGCCTGTGGGACAAGCTAAAGCATTATGTATTCTTACCTAGGTCTTTATTGACGGTTCTTTTTTACTAAGTTCATATTTATTTGATGCAAACTAAAGTATTGCATTGACCCTTATTCTTTGAACCAGGGTTGTTTCCACTTTCTCATCTTCTGTAACCACTATTCCCAAGCAAGGTGTTTAAGGCGCTTCTGTTGTTTAAAACAACAACAAAATGTTTTACCGGGTTGGGAAGTCAGCATCCGTTAATAGGAGCGAAACATTTATAAAAGACTGCTCTGGTTCCCAATGTAGTATATCTACGCTCTACATTATTTACTACAATATTTAAAATTGTATAAGTACTTACTTTTTAAATGGATTATCTCTGGAAAATTCCGCTAGAACTTATTTTTTGATATATATTTTACACGCGAGCACGCCATATTAAAATATTTATGTATGTCACCAGAACCAGGAACGTTCCGAAAACGCTAGGAAATTGAAATGTGTGAATTTATTATACAGACAGTTCGAGAATATGCGACACATAGTTAAATAATCGCAGTTTACTCTGACACGAGAGTATGTATCAAAACACGCACACATACGTAGCTATATAAAATTTAACTGCGTCACTTCGTACTTCTGTGTACTTACTTCTGCAAATACTTAGTAATTGAAGAGTTAAACATCAGTTTTTCTGTTTAGTTTCAAACCGGTGATATCGTTCAAAAGTTAAAGTAGGGTAAAGTAAGGTATGTTCATGGTAGTTGTAATATTTTTAATTCCAAATGTTAAATACTGCGAATAAATTGGTTTCTTTTGCAATACATATATCTACCCATATGGAAAGGTTAGGTTAACACAACGAAAAATGTAGCTAAAACTAAAGCTTTATGATAAACAGTTGAAGAATGCCATACATGTTGAGTAAAGTAAGTTCGTGTTAGTGGTAGGTAAGTCAGTGATGTGGGGTATGCAAATTCGTGATGAACGAAATAATATGAAATAGGACTTTAAAAGCTATATTTAGGAAAGCACACATTAATAATCTTCAGATTCATTTCCACTAGTTATGGCTGCACACTTGTCGCACATGAAAACCGTTTCTTCAGTATCCACTGGCTGGTAACTGACATGGTATGGCGCCAAAGAATACGAACATTGTACCCATTTTGCACCATTCCTTCGTTTAAAGTCATAGAAATATATTCCCTTACAGCATCTGCATATCCAATCATCATCGCAACTACTTTGCTTCTTCGGTTTTTTCTTTTTATTAAATAAGGTACGAGATGCTGTTTTTGATGGATTGAATCATGTACATGGTTCGTCATTCAAACACTTTGCCCTAGAATCCCTCTCTTTTCTGGCTCGGGCATCAACTGAGGGGGTAGGTGGTTGTGGAACCGGCAGAAGATTGCTCACTCCTGAACCAGTTCAGGCATCAATGTTGGTTCTTGACTGATCTGTCTACCAGCAGTAAACAAAGATGGTGCTGTTGCTTATTGTGGAATAGTGTTTTTATCCAACAGGCAGATTCCGGATTTTTTAAAAGCATTCAAAATGTTTGAACGAGAAAAACTACATATAAATGGCGGATTCAGAATGCTGTGGAAGTTTTGTTCTGTTACGTTTCTCTGAGTGTTCTCTCATTAAATTGTCCAGGCTTTTCTGTCAATTGAATTTAAGTGATTTATACACACTGTAATGGAACGGTACAAGTAAAATACTTTTATTTAACAAATTTAAATGGGATAGAAACTTTAATGTCAGTGCAGTTTTTGAAACTAAATGTCGTCGAATGCAAATATCGAAGACCAGGAAGCAAGCAACGCGGGTTTCTGTATCAAACCCCAACTCCCTGTCTAATTTGGTAGCAGTGACGAATCAGTGATTTGGAACCCGTAGAGCTAAGTCCACGAACCCTGCATTACCCATTGTTTCATTGCGTATTTTTTATTCACATTCATATTAATAGCAAGACGGGGGCCCAAATTTTTATTTTATCTAATGTTGTTTTTGTTGTTGTTTGTTTTGCCCTTATTAAATAATAAACTTACTGTTATTACATTTATTATGTAGTGCATAATTTACTTTACTAGAACTGCACGACTTGAGAAGCTGAGGAGCTAAGTATAAATAGAGTATTGATGTCATATGAACCAACTTCGAAATTAAGTTTAATTTATTGTAATAATACCGTTACAACACCAACAAAGTAAAAGATGGCTTGTATGAGTTGCAAATGTGAATAGATAAATTTCATTTTCTTTTGCAAGTGAAATTACTCCTGGATTAATGTGAGAAGCATGCGAGTCCATAAATAGCTCTACAGGACGAGCAGGGAGAATCGGTTTAATAACGAATCGGAACCATTCTAAAAACAGTTCACTGTTAATCCATCCTTTTGGTAACAGTTTCACTGGTTCGTTGCACAGGCAATCATTCTCTAAAGAATCGTTGCATTGAATCCCTTTTAAAATGATCATTGGGAGAATCCATGTTCCATTTGCACAAATACAGTCGAGAAGAGTTTGTGACTCCCTCCTGTCTGAATAAACTCGTTCGTAAATGAATGGTTTTCAATCACCACTTTATTTGGCTTAACAACGTAGCTAAGGCCAGTTTCGTCGCAATTCCAGAACCTGTCCGGCATATCTTTAATTCGAATGTGGTTGAGTAGATCCTCTAATTTTGAGAAGTAATCGCCAATTATTTCTGGATTCACCACCGATACTCGATATGCAGCAAGATTTTCAGGAACATGTAGAGATAAATTAAACCGTTTTTCGTATTGCGGCCACCACCATTTGCTGGCTATATCAGTATCTGCACCACCTAAGAAATTTTCCCTGCCTACATGCTTGGCCGATCGATATGCCACTTCTCGAACCATTTGCGCTGTTAAACCAAATCCCAGTTCTTACATTTTTATTATGTAATCAAATAACTGTAGTTCGAGTGTTGCTGTTAAAGCGAATGGCCTGCGCAACTTAGAAACTTGTGGTTGGTTATATTGATCTTCATTTTGTTTCAAAAAGTCTTTGAGTGTACACCAGGGAACACCTGTTTGCTTACTGGGTTTGTATATGGTCATTTTTAAATCGCGAACTGAAGGAGCAGCTTCTATCAAATCAGACACTTTATATTTCCGATACGTAGGCTGATCTCCCTTTATTCAGTAAGATAAATTTATACATTAATGCTCCTAAATTGATATATTTACAGTATATTATTACAAAAATCGATTATAAATTAACTAATGACTCTTTCAGTTACACTAAAACTTCGTGTAATATAACCTCAAATCACTAAGAAAACGCTGGTACAACTTAAGCAACTACACTGATTAGAAAAAGGAAAGCGTAGTTTCAAGTTAACATCCAAATTTTGTAATTCATTTACTATAAATTACCATAGCGGAAAGCTTACCTTCATATAATACACACTTCACAAACCAATAAATAAGTTTTGTTGATTTTAAACAGCCGTGTACGTTATATCAACCGGCACACCCCATTCTAAGTTTTCTGTAGATCGTATGCAATGAAGTATTCAATTGTGCACCAATGCACCATCTAGTGTTAAAGTGTCTAAATATGCTGTTAAAATATTAAAGGTCTAATGCATTAGGTATAATCGTTATTAATTCTTATACTTTTATCACGAAAGAATTGCTTAATATTTTCTTCAATGTAATATATACTTTACAGCTATAACAAATACAGCTAAATTAAATCGCGTAGTTAGCACTATTTCAGTTTTGTAACAAATTTTTTAATCCCTGGAAATTTCTAGTTCAGTGAAGATAAGGCGTGATATAGGAGAGCTGATTCTGCATCACGCAATGGCACCATGAATAGTTACGTAATATGCAGTTCACATGCAAACGTTTGTAAATTATTTATAGTGCCGTTGGAAATGCAATTATTCATGAGCGACTGCCAGGCTTAATAGTTCGAAAATAACTGGTAGTTGCTGGGCGACAATTATTTCAGTTGTAAATCCCGAATGGCAGTAATTTGTATCTAGGCATGTAGGTGAGGTGTATATATAAACGTATCTACGTGTATCATTACGGAATACATTACTGATTCGAGAAAAAACTTGACCTGGAAGTAATCGATCGTTATATCGATACAGGTGAATTCACCAGAAAAACACTTTGACATAAAATGGAAATGGTAAGAATCATCAATTTTAATTGTAAATTAGATCTCCAGGAATGCTGACAACTTTGTATAACAAATATAATTAATCACCCGAGATGGTGGCGAAATTGTCATTTTCCACTTGTTTTACAGTTTATGGGAAAAATGAAACATCTCCTCCACTTCTATGAAATAGATAATGTCTACAAAACACAGCCACCTGCACCTCTAATAAATTCCCTAACTTAAGTAGTTCGACATTGCGTCCGGTAATGTTAAATTATCGAGTCTTCTTGCTGCAAATGAGAGGTAAATAAATGGGGAAATATGATCAGTAATTGGAATTCAATTTTGGACGTTTGCGGCGTGTCTCTGAAGGTACTTAATTAAAATACGATTATCAAGCAAAATTAAAAGGTGGTTTCTGTATTTGATTATCCATTTCGTTTCATCGCGTATTCCATTTTAATTGCTGATTGAATTCGTTGATTTGAATGTATTACTAATTTATTAGATCAAAATATACAAGAGAGACAAGAATTGCAATAAAAGAAAACAAAAAAAACCTTTTACAAATTTCGTTATGCTCCTAGATAGATTTAATAAATTTAAGTAATAACTAAAAGGTTTTTAAAGTACTTATACTTAAGCACATGCGTGTACATATATTGGAGATGTTAATATGGACTGAATATTATTAAATGAATATTTTTCGGGCTGTGACAATGTTCGTCTCCGTCCCACCGCGATAAGACAATAGCTCGTCTTCGTCCGACCAGGACAAGACCCGGAGCTCTTCCTCTTGGTCCGTCCAGGACAGGACAAACCGTTCATCTATGTTCGATCACGACAACATAGTATTGTTCTTTTTTATAAATACCATATGGTACGTGTTAGGTGTTCATCCAAGACTCACGCGCTTACACAGGGTCAAAAAACAGAACAGTATTTCAAATCGTATCTTCTTGATTCTTTTCATTTTAAGTTTTTCATAACATCAACAGCAGAGGTGACCCAACATTAACTTAGCGCATACTGTATTCGTTCATATCGTTTATTCATTATTTATTGCAATTTTTAATTCATTGCGTTTTTTATTTTGAATAAACATACTTTAGGGACACTTCTTTTGTTTTATTTTGTTCAGTTACCAGGTTCCTCAACCTCTTCTTACCAATTGAATTATAAATTATTATTTTATGTTAGTCGCCCTTTGTAGTTTATATTTCACACAATCAACAATAATTCAATCTGAAGATGATTAAACATTTTCACCCACCTCCAATCATTTGTAATAGAACCAACCACTGAGTTAATATTGGTCAATTGTTGTTAAGGAAATGCAGAAAATATTGTTGTGGAGTAATCAAACAGTGTTTTTTTCTTAATCCACACGTAAAAATCGTTGCTTGGACACTTGCGAAAGTGTTGTATATAATTAAATATTTTTTATGATTAAACGAAACAGTTTCCTTATTATATTTTCGCCACACTCCCTTAGATGCGCGCGCTGCGAATATAAGGCACTGTTATTAGTTCGGTTACAGGTACAGTCGGTTTAATGGTAGCACAGCGCTTGTTACTGTTATGAAATTTATTGTAATTGTATCGCGTTTTTAAACGCTTCCAATTATATGATTAACAGGCATATTGATACATACCAAGAAGATCTGGTGTATAATAGTACGTATGTTTTATATGTGTATATTGCGTCAGACTGTAAAACAAAATGGAAAAATTTGCAACATTACTAAGAGAATGAGTATCTGCCGGGATAGCGCTGTGGTAAGAGCACTAGGCATCTGTAGCGGATGTTGATGGTTCGAATCCCGATTGCAGCAATCGATTTTTATAAAGTCGATTGCAGCAACGGTGGTCGATACCTCTCCCCCTACCCTTCAGTGTTGAGGATAAATCAAGGCTGCTCCCCTCTTACGGCGAGGAGAGGCAGTAACAAGCCATACACTTCACGCACAATACACATTTACACCAACCTAATGTACAGTGATACAATAGGCCTCAAGGCCGCGGTGTTAAATCTCTGCATTACGAAACAAACAGGCAAAACAAACAACAAGAGGATGAGTCTTCCTACAAATAGATTTGTTCAAAAAAGGGTTGGTATGTGTTCTTAGAGTGTCGTTGTGTACAATAATTGTCTCCAATTTTAAATGCTAAGGAATCATTTGAACCAAGGTTGTGAACAATTACTTGACGTCTAAGTCAATGATATATATTATATCAAAAATGTATGTGCATTACAATTTACGTGACATATTACTTTTTATACTTTTTTTATACTGAGACTACCGCCATCAAAATAATAACAATTATGAGGTTATTATGGCAAATTACGTGGTATAATCCACGTAATAGTTGTAGTGTGGTAAAATCAAAATGAAAATCTTAATATTACAGCATCCTTCTGATTCTTAGGGTGTATAAACATTTTGTGTGCACGGTTTTATAATTATGTAAACATCTATTAGTAAAGATAGCAAGGACTGTGGGGCAGCACAATAAACACACTGTTCGGATTACTCCTCCCGCAGAAGTATTAATTAATTCGGGACGTCATGTGTTTCGGGAATACATGGATTCCCATTATCGTGTCCGGCACCGAATGACTTTCGAAGATCGCTTAAACTAGAAACATGCACTACTTTCTCCTCTCCCTTCACTCCCTCTACCACCTACACCAAAAAACACATGCAACATTTTCCCACTTTGCCCTGAATGGCACAATTCTAAGAAAAGACCGCACGCCGTCTCAAGGGCACGTTTTTAACCGCTCATAATAAATCAAATAGTGCTGAGAAAGATAACGGCGCTTCCTCGCGATTTAGGAGGTTTCT
>JARFOC010000490.1:74511-90147 GCA_031763485.1 Osmoderma eremita
AAATTTTTCTCCCTTACGCCGTTTTCTCCCTACAGGCTCCATTAATGCAGTGAAAACTGTAATTAAATGTAGAGGTTATAAAATTTCTAGTAATCAAGAAAAATATCTATATTACCCTGTGCACGCTCGAAAAAGATGGAAGCATTCTGAAAAGAACGATTTGTGCAACTATATATAAACAAATTGACCTGGAATTTAACTAAAAGTATGTTAAAACTACGACAGTGACGATTGACAGCAGTTGACGCTAATAGACAGATAGATTGGTACTTTGCCGACGCCGACACATTTAAATAAGTTGCAACATAGCAATCGGGTGTGAAGATAGCGCTAATGATAGTAACTAAGGATAGTAAGAGATAAAAGTTGCTATTATATCCCATACTGCATACGGAGGTTGAGACGATCTATAGCATCAGTTGAATCCAATAAGTACCTCCACACCACATTTGTCTATGTATAATAGAGCACTCCTAATACCTTCCCATCCATTATTACTGCAACTTGACGACCTTCGTGTGAAATATACCAGGCAGTGGCTTAGGCTAATCGGTTGCCGGAACTATCCTTAAGGGGAAGATACATAGATTGGATAATACTCCGGTGTGCGACGTCATTAAAGATTAGGGGGTCTTTTAATGTACTAATACTGTTACGCCAATAACAATACACTGTGTTAATTCCACTGGGGAAGGTTGTAATGTACCGGATAAAGACACGTTGTTACACAGCATTTTGGGATTTGCATTTATAATGTAAGCCTGTAATTTGCGCGGCGTTTTAATTAATTCCGTGCTGTAGCATAACGGTGTCGGAATGTGGGATGGTATTTTTTTTTTTGAGAATTAAAATGTTATTACAGTAAGCTCTGACATTTCTGCATGCATTCCTGTAAAATAATAATTCCTCTCTGTAATTTCTAAAATGTTTGTAACATTGCCTATAAATGAAATTTTATAATTTTAATGTTGCCATTGAATTAAACCATTGCTAAAATTATTATTATAGTTTTATTTTTAAAGTAATTTTTTGTTGTTGTTATCACAATATTAATATTTTTGCAGACTTTTACAGACTAAGTAGAATAATTAATGTTTTCAAAAGATTGCTAGCCGAGTTATATTATCTGAGCAAGTCGGTGAGTAAAACATCTTATCGAATCATAACATATTTTGTTGATGCAATAACGTGGGGCATTACATATTTTTATCGCCCCATAAAGAAGTCCACTACAACTTTTGGCAACTTGAAAACACGCGAAAATAATAAAATACCGGGGAATCATTACGATATTTGGTTCACCATAACGTGGGACAATTTATAAATATAAATATTTTTACTGACATCATTACAGATGTGTATATGCGGAATGATGATGTTTGTAGTTAAAATAAATTAAATCGTAAAAGTTGTGAAGAAGTGATCGCTACCGCAGTTGTTCTGGTTTAACTTTATTATAATCAACAAGAGTTTGTTTCTGTATATGTGTCGCGGTTATCTTTATCTTATCGTTCAAAAAATCGATTTTAGTGTTCAAAATATGAAAAATTGACCAAAATTAAGCATTTATTTCATATTTTTGCCAATTTTGCTATATAATACATGGGGCTTATCTTAATCCTTGGCTCGGAAAATTCGATTTTATTGTAAAAACTTGGAAAATCAATGATTTTTTTCACACATTTTTGGCAATATCTGGAAACGGTTGGAGTTATCGGAATGCCGTTTCCACGGGTCGATGCGCCGTGGAAAGACTCTTATTTTGGTATATAATATATTGCGGCTGTCTATATCTTATCGTTACAAACAACAATTTTTTCTCCATTTTTTTTACTGTTATTGAGTAAGAAAAAAATACTAGATATTTGCTAACAGCTTTACTTTTTGTAATTTACAGTTTTATTATTTTGACTAAAAATACAAGAAAATTACTACATATGTATTTAGGTAAAATTTCTATTCAACACTAGGAAATGATCTTTTATGTGATTTCCTTGAATGAACGACTTCAGGTTGATCTCGTTGCAAGCTCCAACAGTAGTCGGGCATCATACGGGAGTCCCACCTTCCTTGATAACGCTCTTCCATTGTCCGTATGTCTTGATGAAATCTTTCACCCTGCTCTTCACTAAAATCGCCCAGATTTTCTGGGAATCGCTCTAAATGTGGGTGCAACAAGTGGATTTTTATGCTCATGTTGCACGCTAGTGCTAGTGCATGCTATCGAAATTGCAAGAGCTCGAGCATGCACTCAACAGGCTCGAATAGTTGTCGAACTTCTTGTTCCCAAGAAAGTTAGTTATAACCAAAACAAATGAATTCCAAGCTTTCAATTCGACTTCATTCATTGATTTGACAAAGTCGGGCTCTTGCACGAGTTTCCTAATTTGTGGTCCATCAAATATACCTGCTTTTAATTTGTCAGTACCTAATCCTGGAAACTTGCGCGAGAGAAAATTGAAACATTCGCCACTTTTGTCAAGAGCCTTCACAAACTGTTTCATTATGCCGAGTTTAATATGAAGTGGTGGAAGTATGATAGGATCTCGGCTAACTACGGGCACGTTTATAACATTTTTTGTACCAGCTCCTCTCGCACCGGCCAAACTTTTTGTGACTTATTGCTTGTCTCGACTGTCCCAGAGACACATAAAACAAGGGAACTTTGTGTATCCACCTTATTGACCTAGAAGGAAGTTAACCGTTTTTAAGTCAGCACAAATGGCCCAGTTGTGGTCTGGATACTTAATTTTTTTCATTACTTTAGAAATATTTGTGTACTCTCCTTTCAAAATCGTCGAATGTGCAATAGGTATAGATCGTTACCTTTATGAAGTAAAACACAAGCTTCTTTTGTTGCTGTCTAAAAAGACGCCAATCACTAGATTGGTATTTTTTTAAACCCATCTGTTGCAAAATACCTCTAATATCATTACAAAAGACTAACTCCTTCTCTTCAGAAAAATACGGCAACGGATTCTTTTCTCGGGTGCGATAAAAAGGAATGTTGATTTCCGGACTAGGACATTTTTTTTTCTTTTAAACGAGATGCTAAACTTTCAGAAGCTTTTTCTGATAGATTCAGATCGTTTAGTAAGTCACTTAGTTCCTTTTGATTAAATCGTTGAGGTTCTTATTGACTAAATATGTAGTCTGAATCAGAGTCTTCACTGATGTATTGTGTTCGGGTTTATGTAGATTTCGATCATTAGAGAATTTAGCTGTGCTGGCTTGTACCTCACATGATTTTAATTGAGGTCGTACAGCAGAAGATAAGTTAGCATATGGCCTATGGCCAATTACTTCGATTTCCAGGATTAATTCCGTTTATTTTCACAACGCAGAAGTAGCAATCGTTGTAATGATTTTACGATTCTCGCCAAATCATGGGTGTTTCGAACTTTATTGCATTCCTTTTTCCATTGTACCATTATCGCAGACACAGTACATTTCTGGCACACAATATGATGTACCCGGCTTGTCTTGATTGCACAATGTTATTTTAAAGTACTGAAGATACGTAGTTTTTAGGAAGTCTGATATAGGTTTTGGATATTTTTGAAAGATATATTCGCCACAAATAAGCAAAAACAATCAAGATTATGCAAACAATGTCTTCTTGACGAAGCCATATCTAAAGAAAATACATCTTAGTGTCCGTCGAAACATAAAAATCAAAACAAAATTGGTAAATGCGGGTAGTGAGCTGTAACTCAAAAACAAAAGTTGTTAGAGAAACGCTGTTGCCATATTCGTAAAATGCATCGCCGAACTGAGCTGGAAACAAAAAAAAAATAAGAAAAGAACAAATTATTTTTTGTGGGCCTGTGTTATCAACCATTTTTTTGATCATGTTAGATTTGGTCTATTATATGAAAAACGACTTTATTTCAATTGCATATTTTACAATTGTTTCTTCGCACTCTTTTAAACAACATTAATAGGTAACCAAATAATATCGGAATTGATTAGATTTTAATTAAGTAGTTGTATTCAGATCACAGCCCCGACTATTTCATTCTTAAAGTTAATGAAGTAGAGTGTGTCACTACTTTGACACAACATTTTATTTAAAATTATATTTATGGTTTCATACTTTTTCCTACTGCTTTATAGTATGCAGACAGGCGTTTTACAATCGGCAGACACCCGAGACGTAACGACTTCTACTCTCCGTACATTGTAAAATGAAAACACCGGCGCAAATCGCGAACCGTACATAAAAAGAGCCGATTTGCATTTGTCGGGCGTCCACCTAAACGACGCTGCCGGCTGCTATTACACAGGTGACGACGACGAGTACGATAACATCTTATTTGTATTGCGGTCGGGGAATTTCCAGTTCCTTTAGACCAATCTCGCGACTATCGCGCGCGTATATTGTCCTCCGCCCGTCGTCTATACGTACTGAAGAGGCAATCGTACGTGTTCCCTTTGTCTCCATCCTTTTTTAGGCGTATACACGTCGTTCGTCCGGCATACGCAACCGCCAGAACCGTAACTGTCGCTCGCCACTGCGGATAGACCCTATCCACACATCCGATTTTTCGACGTGTAGCACCCGGTAAAATGCCGCAACAGTGAGGATTCAACCGACATTATAAACAAGCCTTTTTTATGTAACGTTACACATAGGTATTTCCTACAGGTAACGTTAAGCGACATAGTAGGCAACCAGTTATACGTTAACGAGTCGTCAGGGTGAACCCAACCTCACTCCACCAAACTGTTGTGATCACTCTGGCCCAGATGGCGTTCCAAGCTTTCTAATACGTGACTGTGGATGTACTCTGACATACCCCCTAACAAAAATTTTTAATCTGGCATTATCAACAGCGAGCTTCCCTGACCTGTGAAAGTGCACAAAGGTCTGTCCGGTGGTGAAGGGTGGGTCATCCAGCAAGGTGGAGAATTATAGGCTAATATCAATACTCAATAACTTTGGAAAGGTATTTGAAGCGGTTCTTTACTCACATATATATCGATTGGTTAAAAATTATATATCTGAACATCAGCATGGGGTCATGGAACGGAGGTCCACTATCACGAACGGAATTCACCCAATTTGCGCTTAACACGCAGGATTCAGCCGGCCAGGTAGACACTATCTACACAGACATCTCTAAAGCATTTGACCATATAGACCACTGCTTATTACTAGAGAAGCTTAAGACATTATTTGGCTTTAGTAATGTATTAACATCATTCTTTAAATCCTACCTATCAAATAGATTGCAATATGTTACATATAATGGACATAAATCATACATTTATCGTGCCACTTCTGGAGTCCCGCAGGGGTCAAATTTAGGTCCTTTAATGTTCCCACTTTTTATCAATGATTTATTGGAGTGCATTGACAGTAAAAAATGCATATTTGCTGATTCCCTTAAGATTTTTGCATCTGTGGCGTGTACGTCTGACTGTCATTCACTTCAAAAAGAGTTAAACAAGATGACTGGTGTACTACAAACAAACTTCATTTGAATATTGGAAAATATAAGGTCGTAAGCTTTACAAAAAAGGTCAAACCACTACATTGCGACTACAGTATTGATGGAATGTCTCTTGTACGGGACACGACAGTGAAGGATTTGGATATTTACTTTGATGCTTCGTTTACGTTTGCTGCGCAGAGGGACAACGTTGTATCTTCCGCAATGAAGATGTTAGGATTTTTGATTAGGAACAGCGCCCTCTTCAATATTAACACTATCAAGCTTCTATATTTTACATATGTTAGACCTAGACTAGAGTACGGTTGCACGATATGGAATCCCTACTGCGTTTCTCATAAGTTAGCTGTTGAGGGCGTACAAAGGAAATTTTTAAAGTATCTACGGTTTGAGGAGGAGAATGCTTATCCCAGTTGTAGTTTCGACCATCAGCTTCTGCTTAGGCGATTTGACATCGAATCATTGGAAGTTAGACGCCAGCTGTGTTTAATAAAAAGTGTTTACAACTTGGTCCGTTCAAGGATTGACTCGCCAAATCTACTCTCACAACTTCAGCTTCATGTACCTCGTCCTTCCTCCCGTCAAACATTAACTTCCTATGTTTCATATGTTCGCCTTAATTCTACCTTGAATTCTCCCATAGTGTCTATGTCACAACATTTTTATTCCAGTTCGCTGTATTTATTTTTGCTTAGTGCGCTACTTACTCTTATTTCGCCGATTGATTATTGATTATTAATACCTTTTTCTTTTCCTCTGTATTTTTCAGTATAAGTCTGTATTTTGTATTTTGGTAATGTATTTTTGTCTTTTTTTTGTCGTTTGTATGGAGTAATATGTTGGACATCAATAAAATTATTATTATTATAGATCTGTTTTGTCTACACAAATGATATTTCAGTGCCAAATTCGTAGTAGATTTAAAATTTTCCTGGTATGCTGGGACATTCGTGTTCATATCAGTACAAAATAATTAATAATCTAAGCTACTCTCTGTATTTCAAGTTTATATACATATACGACTCAGTATGGCGAATCGTTCATCTGCATGCATATGGTGGACAATGGCAAACACATTTTATTCCTACTAAATGGTTATCTGTAACATTGTCTATGTATATAGGGGAATCAAATTGCGATATAATTTGGGTATTCCCTCTGTTAATGAATGAAAACTCAGTTGTTCATAAGAGCCTCAATATTTCGTTACTTGTTTATTACATTACCAAGAGAAAAACGAACAAATAGAGATAGTATTTAAAATAGAACATGTTAAAATCCAAACTAGTCAAATAGGTATGATTCAATTACTCTTTATTAACTTTAAGTGATCAATATCAGTAGGATTTTTCGAAAACACGATGTTTTTTTTATACACACATAGAAAAATCGCACAGGATTATGTAGCATCCTGATCTTGACGATTAGTCCATTTAACGAAAGTCGCATCCAAGAACTCTAATATTAGCAATGTGCGGTGGCACGCCATCCCACTCACGAATTATCTCGATACTCTCAAATAATGGTCTAATCTGTAATTATAGAATAACAGTTTCTGTTGGCATGTTCAAACAACTCTCGTCAGTAACATTATTTTAAGAAAATATGACAACCAGACTAAACATTGAGATATCAGAAAATAAACACAAAACCATTTAGAAAATAATTAATGAAATATCGAGGAAAAACTCTGAACAATGTAATCCTCAAATAGAACCGAATGCAATGAATCGATGTTTCATAAATTTCGGGATGCACGGCCCTCAAGCTGCAAACCCTCATGAATTTTTAATTAAAATGGAAAAGTCATGCTGTAATTCGTTTTACTTTGGACCAATTACCGCTGTTGAAGTGAATGAAATAATTAGAAAAAAAGGTAAAATCACATTAGATCACTATGGATTCTCCACCAGGCTATAAGAAGCTATTGCTCCGAGTCTGACTAACGTGCTAGTAATGACTAGGTCTTTAAAAAGGGAAATATTCATGATCCAGAAAATTATAGGCCCATATCCATACTACCGGCATTTTCAAAAATATTTGAATTAGTAATTAGCAGTAGAATAAATAACAGGATTGACCGAGGTGATAGGCACGATACTAGCTGCATTAGATCATGAATCATGATCCGATTGACAGGCTGTGATCTAAGTGGAGCTTTTTTTGATAGCGTGAATCACGAAGTCCTTCTGGACAAACTACATTATTATGGTATCCGTGGGAACTCATCTAGCTGTCATTTGTCACAGGCTTATTGTTTCTTCGAATTCATAGCAAGCACAAAATTTAGTAACTTTGCCAAATTTAAACCTACCCTCTATCTCCAATAATAAGCGAGATCCGCATGGTGAGGGCCGAAAATAAATGAGCCTGTATAATCTTACATTTGTGTATGTTTTTAAAATAGTTTATGCGTTCTATACGATTTATACAAATGTACTGAACGTTGACGTTTCATGTAATATTACATTACTCTGAATAAATACATATCTATCGATCTATCTAAATGTCGACTCATACATAAACCCCAGGAACGTCCAATTCTTAGCTTATTACCTTATGAGAATTTTCGACAGACCAATAAATTGAGTTGTGCCTATTAACGCGTTTATTTCATTATTTCGTAAGATACTCAAACAAAATTGCGGCTCAGGCTCTTCTATTCTTCTTGCATAAAAATGCGGTTACAATTATAATACAACTAATGATACCTTGTGACTCAAATTTTGCTACATTCTGAAAGCATCTTTTACCATCACGTAGTATTTATCTAGAATTCTAAATATCGACAAAATAAGATTGTAAAATATATAGGGTGGACATTATTATCATTGTGGCAATAATCGTTACACGTGTTTGTTTTCGCACTACGAAAATAATTCAATGGATTATTGAAACGATTAATTAACGGATAGTCCAATAAGAATTCCAGGATAATGGTTATTGCTATGGAATCATTTAATTACATAGTTGATAATATTATTTATAGAACGTTTTTGCATATCTATCCATTTATGGTTCCTATATTAAGTACCCGTGCATTTTAAACAAAATATTTGTTTTAGCAGGCGATATAACAAGCAAGGCAAATATTATTTTCTTATACCCTTATCTTTCACTTTTAATCTAGAATTTCGCGATAAAATATGAGTACCTGCTACGCTACATATAGAGAAGGTATGTAACCTAGGCAAATTCCACGCTATTTCTACAACAACGCGGAAACATCATACGTAGGTGCATATCACTGAAATAATTGCGGATTCCTCGTGGTGCACTGCTCCTACGTGACAAGGTCCCAAAACGTAACATTTTCGCGCTAAATACCGCAGCTCTCGCGTCTCGAGAGTGAGATTCTTTAATGTCGTCATTACCTGTGTTTTCGTTTTTTGTTCGCAGCTTGCTGGGAGTCGGATCCGCACAGGAGACCGACTTTCGAGGAGATCCTGAACGATCTCGACAGGATAGTACACTCGGCGTTCACGCAGACGCCACACGAGAGTTTTCACACCATGCAGGACGACTGGCGGCAGGAAATTGAAGAGGTCCTTTTGGACCTTCGCAGGAAAGAAAAGGTGAGGATGCTACGACGCTGAAATCGATACGTGGAAAAAAATATGTTTTAACGCCTCTATAAATATACAGGCTGCTTGGTACATAAATGTAAATCTTTGAGGACGTGATAGTGAGCCCATTTGCGAATGCATAATAATATGCATAATATAAAAGCCAATAGTTTTTGAGGTATTTGAATTTTTGTTTTATTTTTAAAAAGTAAACTCCGGAATATCTTTAACCTATTAAATAAAAGTTAGATAACTTAACAACTTTTTCTCTTTTGATTTTTAAAAGTGCAAAAAATTATGGCCCAAAATAAAAATACAAACGTTAAAACCTCCGCTAGTAATGAAAAAGCCATTCACCAGTGGGTAATTACAACCGTGTCATTATAGAGCTCTCCTAGGACGAGAAGAATGAGCGAATTGTAAAGCTAATTTGTAAATATGCAGATTATTTTTTCCAGCTTTTGCAGCTTCAATATACAAAAGGGTTATTCGTTCATCGGAATTATGTCTCAACGTAATCACAACCGACTTTAAGCCATTTGTCGTAACGTGGAACCAGTTTTTGTATGCGCTCCTGACACCATGTTGCGGCGGGATTTTCAACCACCATTGCACACTGGTTTTCAACTCATTGGTCAAAGAAAGAAGATTTCTGCCAATAGCCGCACGTTCAAAAATGAAAAAACTGCTTAATTTTGGTCAATTTTTCATATTTTTTAATACTAAAATCGATTTTTCGAAAGACAAGATAAAGATAACCGGGACATCTTATATTCAAAAAATGTAGTATATAAAAAATATATTTAAAAAAATATATAAATATACCTCTGAGATCACACAACACGTCTGATTGTATGAATCCGCGGCTGGGCGTTAGATGTCTTTGGGATTTTCCTTAAAGATATGTGCTAACGTTTGGTTAACGATACGGAATATTGAACGAGCGACAGGCATTCCTCCGACGTGCACTGATGAGGACTAGGTGAGTCCGAAACAGCTGTCTGTACGTGAGGAATGCCTGGAACTATACAATCAGACGTGTTGTGTGATCTCAGAGGTATATTTATATATTTTTTTAAATATATTTTTTATATACTTCAACTTTTGAACTCGTTAGTGTTGAAACGATGCTTCACCAACTACTTGACGTATTTAATCTATATTACTATCACGTGCTTAAAAATTTACGTTTATGTATGTACCAGTCATACTATATACACAAATACATACATGGATAGTATTGTTTGTAGTATGATTGTACTGTAACTACCAGGGTTGAGATGAATCAAATCATTTAACTAAATGAGAATTTAAATAATGATTAAGGTCAAAGTAGTTTTTATTAAAAAAATCATTGTTTGTTTTCTTGTAATTGTCTTTTATATTATTTGAACTATGTATTCATACATAATTGTTTTACCAAGAAAAAAAAATAAGATCACATTTTTCATTCGTTTATTAACACTATGAAAAAAGTGAATAAACATAGTAAAACGATGTATGTACACTAGTCAGAAAAAGTCTGCCTGCAATGTTTATAAGAATAAAACCTTTTGAAATGATGACACTTATGAAACTAGAAAAACGTACATGCCTTTCTGAATTAATTGTATATATAATCGGAAATATTACTTCCCTGGAAAATCAGTATTTCTCAAAATAGCGATGGCAAACTAAGGGAAGTCCCTCTTTCGACTCAGAAGAATTATGTGTACATTAATTCTGACGGTAGTTTTCACAGCTCCTGTGAAGCAGCATTCAGAAGCATTTGGTAATCTATTTTAAATGTTTTTTAATTGTTAATTTAAAATGAATACTAAAAACGAAGAAATTAGTCCAGACGAGAGGAGGATTAATAATAATAATAATATAATAATAATAATATGTATTGTTCAACAGAAAACTCCATATAAAGAACACTAAGAAATATAAATATAGTGACAGTGTACAGAAAATAGTGTAATACAATACACACTTAAACTTATCCAGCTAAAATATAAAATGTAAATATAAAAAGTTACTTAACTACAATGGTACTATTATTAACAAAAATACTTAGAAAATTGACAAACATTGTTAAACTAATTCGAACAAGAAACTATTACATAAGAGAATGAAAAAAAGGATTTTTATACATACCTACGCGACAGCGGATCCTTGCATAGGATATTGGTGCGAGCCTTAGGTATTGGAAAACTGGCGGATGATCTTTAACTTAACACACTTACACTAAATTCGCTTAAATTAAGAAGAGAGGGTGAGTCAATGTTGTGACAAATTAAATTGGTAAGAAATTTAGTACTAGCTTCATCTCTTCGTTGCGACAGTGAAAGAATGTTATGCCTGTCAAGCAAACTGGACTAATCAGTACTACGAATTGGATGAGCTCCATCAATCTTAAAGGAAATATATTTCAAAAACCTTCTTTGAAGAGTAAATTGTTGATGTAGATGCCATACGACGGAAGCGTACTCCAATTTAGATTATATTAATGCGAAGTACAGAACTCTAAGCGTCAATAAATTAGTAAATTTTTTACATGATCGTATAATGAAACCCAATGTTGTAGAACCGGAAAAAGCTACCTGGGCAATGTGAGGAGAGAAATGGGTATCAAAAAGTACTCCAAGATCTTATCAGAGTCAAATGCAGCATAATGGAACGTAAGGGACTTAGAACTTCTGGTGAAAGACATCACAGTACAGTTGTTGATATATAGGAAGATGTGGTTGGCAGTGCACTAGTTACAAATAGTATTAATGTCCCTCTGCAACGCTTGGCAATCATCTGTAGACGTAATATTGCGGTAAATTTTGAGATCATATGCAGCATATGCTAAAACATTACAATCTAATAGGTGGAGCAAATCATTGATATAAATGTTAAAAGGGAGTCGGCCCAAATTCGAAACTTGTGGTACGCCGGTGGAAACCAAGAAAGGGGTAGATACAAAACCATTATAGTGATGATTGTGAAACTAAGGACGTAGGCAAAAACACTTCGAAATATTGGCGCTACTGTGGACAGAACTCATTCATCTATTCAGAGAATTATTACAAAATAAAAGAATAGTGATGAATACACGTTTAAGCCACTGGGTGCCCATGTAAGCTGACGGAAAAGCAGCAAGGCCTTATTGTGCAGTCCGTACAGAAAAATCCCAAAACATCTGCTTCCAAGACCACAATGAACATTGACGAAATATTTAAAAAGAAGATATGTGGTGACACTGTGTCAAATTTTAAAAAGAAATGAGTTTCGCACCCGAGTCGCCCGCAAGAAGCGTGTTATTTCGCTTGCCAATAGGCAAAAACGAATCGCGTTTGCTGAGCATCATATACACAAGCCTCCAAAGTTCTGAAGATAAATAAATATTGAATTTTTGGGATAGAAGGACGCAAACTAGTGTGGAGAAGAATATAGAAAATAGAAAATTTAGGTCAGAGTGGGGAAAAACTCGGTTTACAACGGTCTTATTACTTTCAACACCACAATGAACCAAAGCACACCACCAACATTACCAGGCTTTGGATCCTTTAGACTGTTCCGAAACAGTCAGAGGAGGTGTGTAACTACACACCTCTTCCCAATCGCCGAACCCCAATCCCGTTGAACATGTCTGGGATCTACTAGATTGCAGGATACGACAACACCATATTTAATCTAAGAGAATATTTAAGGAAGTCCTCCAACTTGAATGTACCCAGATTTCTCAGGAAGAGACCCTAAAATTAGTGTAATCAATGCCAAAACGCCTAACAGAGGTTCTACGGTGAAAGGGATATCGCACATGTTATTAAGAATTGATTGGCTTTTGTTACCTGCAGATATTTCTTGTTTTCAACTGCTTGTACGCAGACTTTTTCAGGGGATTTTTTGTGATTAATTTCTTTAATGAATTATTTCCTACGTTTTATTAAAATTTTTGTTACATATTTACGTATCTGAAATATTTCAAATAAATGAAATAAAATTGGTTTTGAACTTTTAAACCGGTTTTAAACATTATTTAATTAATACTACGGAATTTAATACTGTCCCTTTTTCTGACTAGTGTATGTCATATTAATACAGCATATGTACATCGGTTCAGAAGATTAACTAATTTAGCAGAAGTAAAAAAATATGTTTTATTCGGTCTAGCGCGATTTACAATTTACACGTTCGCGGAAGGATTGTTAACTTGTAGAATTAAATACCTTATCAGTTTTTACCTATTTCAGATTGTTGCGCAATACTTTATCAGTAGTTTTTAATGTAAAATAAAATGAGATACTTATATAAAGTATCAATGTTTGAAATAAATCGAAAAAGTCATGATTTTCTATCAACCTTGGTACTACTATACCAACTACTTCTACTATAATTGTACTATAATATACATAAGTAGACCTTGAGATCAGTAAATCTAAGATAAATATTTAATTTTTTCCGCTGCTTTATTTACCAACGACAGGCGTACAAGACATATGAGGAGGTAACATTCTAATTCTATCTTACTGATACACCTATAACATCTTTATGGTTTTTCATTTCTCTGAAATATACTTACGTATGTATCACCTTGCTTACTTACCGTTGCTATGTTTAGGAGTTGCGTTGTCGCGAAGAGGACCTCTACAAAGCCCAAATGCAACACAGGATGCACGAGGAGAAGTTACGGAAGAGGGAACAGGAACTGCAAGCCAGGGAAATAGATTTGCTGGAGAGAGAGTTGCATTTCATGATCAAGCAGCAGGCACCAACGCCTAAGAAACGAAAAGGTAATTATATTAAAAAGCAACAGATGAAATAAAGGTTTCAAGGCCGCAGTGTTAAATCTCTGCATTAGGATACAAACAACAACAATAACACTGATCAACACCAATTTTATTCCTCGTTTTTTTTTTTTTTTACTGTTATTGAGTATTTCTAGAACTCTGACTAAGAAAAAAATATTAGGTAATTGCTAACAGCTTTACTTTTTGTAATATACAGTTTTATTATTTTGACAAAAAAATACAAGAAAATGTCTACATATTTAAGTAAAATTTCTATTCAACACTATGAAATGATCTTTCATATGATTTCCTTGAATGAAGGTTGATCTCCTTGCAAGTTCGAGCTTGCATCATATGAGAGTCCCACCTTCCTTGATAACGCTCTTCCATTGTTCGTATGTCTTAATGAAATCTTCATTAAAACCGCCCAGATTTTCTGGGAATCGCTCTAAATGTGAGTGCAAGAAGTGGACGTGGCACGTTTATAACATTTTTTGTGCCAGCTTTCAGCTCCTCTCGCACCGGCCAAACTTTTTGTGATTGTTGCTTGTCCCGACTGTCCCAGAGACACATAAAACAAGGGAACTTTGTGTATCCACCTTGTTGACCTAGAAGGAAGTTAACCATTTTCAAGTCAACATAAATGGCCCAGTTGTGCTCTTGATACTTAATTTTTTCCATTACTTTAGTTATATTTGTGTACTCTTCTTCCAAAGTCGTCGAATGTGCAATAGGTATAGATCCATACTTGTTACCCTTATGACGTAAAACACATTTTAAGCTTCTTTTACTGCTGTCTATAAAAAGACGCCAATCACTAGGTTGTTATTTTTTTAAACCCATCTGTTCCAAAATACCTTTAATATCATTACAAAAGACTAACTCCTTTTCAGAAAAAATACGGCGACAGATTCTTTTCTCGGGTGCGATAAAAATTAATGTTGCTTTCCGGACTAGGACATTTTTTTTTTCTTTTAAACGAGATGCTAAAATTTCAGAAGCTTCTTTTGATAGATTCAGATCTCTTACTAAGTCACTTAGTGCCTTTTGATTAAATCGTTGAGGTTCTGATTGGCTAAATATGTAGTCTGAATCAGAGTCTTCACTGATGTATTGTGTTCGGGTTTATGTAGTTTTGGATCATTAGAGAATTTAGATGTGCTGGCTTGTACCTCACATGATTTTAATTGAGGTCGTACAGCAGAAGATAAGTTAGGATATGACCACTTACTTCGATTTCCAGGATTAATTCCGTTTATTTTCACAACGCAGAAGTAGCAATCGTTGTGATGATTTTGAGGTTCTCGTCAAATCATGGGTGTTTCGAACTTTATTGCACTCCTTTTTCCATTGGACCATTGTCGCAGACAGACAATACATTTCTGGCACACAATATGAGGTACCCATGGCTTGTCTCGATTGCGCAATGTTATTTTAAATTACTGAAGATACGTAGTTTTTACGAAGTCTGATATAGGTTTTCGATATGTTCTAAAGATATATTCGCCACAAATATAGCAAAAACAATCAGGATTGTTCAAACAATGTCTTGTTTACGAAGCCATATCTAAAACAACAAGAAAATATACCTTATTGTCCGTCGAAACATAAAAATCAAAACAAAATTGGTATATGCGGGTTGCAAGCTGTAATTCAAAAACATATTCGTAAAACGCACACCGAACTGAGCTAGAAACAAACAAAAAAATCAGGAAAAAAATCTTTTTTTTTGTTGGCCTGTGCAATTAATCCTGCTGAAAGGTGCGATGTAAACATACTGTTACGTCTTAGTTTAGTCAATCTAAATGTATTTAGTTCATTTCAAATTTGGCGCGGTTAAATTCACCCGCTTAA
>JARFOC010000490.1:90247-101071 GCA_031763485.1 Osmoderma eremita
GTGAGAATTATAAGCAAGACTGGTTCCATAATTTCCAAAAATGATTCCGGCAATGATACAAAGCAAACATCACAGGGCAAAGAATGGCAATGTACCTTTTGTACATTTCTGAACACCTCTGAAGTTCTCATTTGTTCAGTATGTTTTAACCCTCATCCCACAGGAACGGAAACAAGAAAAACTGCACCCGTTACAGTCGTTGCGGAAATAAAGCCGCTTCATCTCTCCTTGGTACATTTGGACGATGAAGACTTAGTCTCAAATACTGAGATGTTCGAATGCGCCATATGTTTGACGGAAGTCGAACCCGGACAGGGAGCTATTTTGAAGGACTGCCTACACCAATTCTGCAAGCAATGCCTGGCGGAGGCGGTGGAACACTCGAACGAAGCGGAAATCAAATGCCCGTATCGTGATGACGATTACTCGTGCGACTCCCTCCTGCAAGATCTCGAGATTAAGGCCCTGGTAAGGGCCGAAGTTTACGAGCAACATGTTGACAGATCTATAACGGAAGCCGAAAAGAAGATCCAGAATGCGTTCCATTGCAAGACCCCTAATTGCATAGGCTGGTGCATCTACGAGGATAACGTCAATACGTTCCAATGTTCGACTTGCGCCAAGAAGAATTGCTTGACATGCAGGGTAAGACGAAGCATCCGTGTCGATCAAATTATTCCGCGAAAAAAGCCATCCATTGCAATTTCAGGCCATCCACGAAGGGATGAACTGCAAGCAGTATCAGAACAAGGTCAGAATGGACGCGAAGAGGGACCAAAACGCGAAGAAAACCGAAGAAGCAATAAACAAATTGATAGAAATCGGCGAAGCAATGAATTGTCCCGGCTGCAAGGTGGTAATAATGAGAAAATATGGTTGCGATTGGCTCCAATGCACCGCGTGCAAAATGGAAATATGTTGGGTTACTAAAGGTGCCAGGTGGGGACCACGTGGCAGAGGTGACACATCGGCGGGATGCAAGTGTCGCGTGAACGGTATAAGATGCCATCCACAATGCAATCATTGCCATTAATAAATTCGTAATTATCAAATTCACGGTCCTATATAAATTATTTAATTATCTATAGCCGGATCAATTAAACGCCATCCTTCGTTTCGATATGTACACTCAAATGCGGAACTCACGTCTCCCCAAAAGATCGAAATGCGCGAATGGTATATCTTCTTTTAAACACCAAAAGTAAATTGTGCGTTCTGATCGCAAACTTTAACGATAGTTCTGAAATCCCTCCACTTATAGAAGATGTCGAACGCAAACTTACACAAGTGTTGAAATATGAATAAGTTCCACAGTTTACCGCTATTTATAAAGATAAGAGGCTGGCTCCTGTATTGGTAAATTTCTGATGTGCCTAACGGCAAATTCCAGGAAATATTTAGGGGTAGAAAAGGATAAGTTTACAAATTGGTTTGGCCTTTACTTTTAGCACATTTCCTCTCATGCTCCTAATAGGAGTAACATATGGATGACTTCATGCATTTCTTACTAATTTTAGTATGTTATACATGCATGTAACAAACATAGGCCCTGATTTTTTATTTTCAATGTCTTAATAAAAAGGAGAACCACTATCTCAAAACAAAAATATGCAAATTAAAATTTTATCTTCAATTGTTATTACGTTTTTCCGTAGGAAAATTTATATAAGTATATAAGTCTATCGGAGGACATAAACTAAAAATTTGGTTAGGATTTAAAAACACTATAAGTAAGAGAAAAGACGTTCACTAAATAATTAGACCAATAATGAAATAGTTTGTAACACTATAAATACGTAATACCTCTGGCACCTCCATTTGTTTTGTTGTTAGCAAGGGTCCCTTGTGTTTAATTAATAGCTTTCCACAGCGGGGTAAACACTTAATATTGATAGTATTAATATTTTTATTAATATATAATATAGAATAATAAATATTGATAAATAATTGATAGATACTTATATAACTTTTCCAAGTACTTTCAGATTTTAGAATTTGTATCACTAAATGAGAAAAATGTTTGTTTAAAAAAATATTTAATAATATACATTTGCGAGCAAAAAAATCGACTCAGACTGCACACTCGCAATAAAATGTCCCTGACACAAAAGCCAAATCTTAAATTTCATTTCTGCTTTTAAAATCTTTAAGATCAAGATCATAGCTCCAAAATGACAGCACTTATACTTCTTTTACTTATACTTCCTTTACACTTAGACTACCCTAGAATATGTTGTGACCGATAAACAGAAACTTTGTATTAGTTGACATTAGGTAGTATAAAAGGCCCTATACCTTATCAACCTTTATCGGTTGGCTGTCAAACGTCAAACGGTAGGCATTTCCGTCATCAATATTCCAGAGCTTTTCCAGAAAATGGACACAACATGCGAGAAAGCGGCTTAAGCGATTGCGTTATTGCAACAAGGCCAGAGTCAACATGAAGTGTTCTGCATATGAGTCAATCTGCCGTATCAAGAGGTCATTGAAGATACCAAGAGAATGGTAACTTTGAACGGAGATGAGGTGCAGGCAGAAAGCGGTGCATATTAGAGAGAGATGACCGATTCATTGTCAACACTTCTCTAAGAAATCGGGTTCTCACCGGCGTTCAAATTCAACGGGTGTTCAGAGAAACGCGAGGAGTGGCTGTTATTTGCTGGATAGTCAGAAGACGACTCCATAGAGCCAACCTTACTTCAAGAAGGCCAGCTACGGGTCCAAAATTGGCCCCAACCCAAAATTTTGTTTGCCCAGTTTTCTATTTATGTTGTCAACATTTTCAGGGCAACATTTATTATGTATGTACACTATCCACATGTATACTAATTTCTGCAATGGATCCTTCCGTATATATATATGAAATCAATTTATTATCCTTTAGATGACAATATAAGTTAAACATAAAGTTGCCAATATAATTATAAAATCGTGACCCAACAAAACTCGAAAGAATACTGTGATATTCACGTCTTTGCTTTGTTCTTTCATTACAATTTCTGATACTGTGACTCATAAACACTGTAAGAAGGATAGGACTTTTTCCTTCACTCTTAATCCTTCCTTTGGTTTATATATTGATGATTTCATGTTTTTGTAAATGTCTATTTTGGGCTTTAATATACCCCTTTCCGCTGTCGTTATAAATATACTTATATACGACGTAAAACAGATATAATATCAGAGAAACTAATTAATTATAAACATAGCAATTAAGTTAAAAATCATGTTATTTTGAGCAGATACCCTAAAAGACACCGTGTAGCGTCGTCTCATTTAACTACTTCACTTTGACGCGCCGTTGTTTTAAACGAACAGTTTTCGAATTTAATTTATTATTCCATTATGTTCTTGCGTTTCGTTCAGACGTGACTCGCAGTTAGATGAGAAGAAAGAAGGCTCCGTTTTTAATTTATCTTATCTCTCGTGAAACGTTTTTTCCCTCTCCATTGCCCAGCTCTTTTAAACACTTGAAGCGTTCGAAATTAAATCACTTGTTGGCTACAGTTGGCATACTATATCATTTGTCGTAAAATCTGTATCGGGGTACATTTTAAGTAGCGTACTTCAACACGGTAATTAATTGGATGATAGTAATCCTTAATTACATTTGCAAATAGATAATTCAAGTCCACTTCTTTAATGATAACGTTTTCTTTTTTGAGAGACTCAATATCCATCTAAATATGAAGTGCTATTTTTGCTACTATTTTTAGACTTGGTAGAGTTGTACATTGTTACAATCTCCATGTTTATATTACCGATTTAATGATGTTCTTTTGCTTTTATATTTGCTCATTCCGTTTTTCAGTATCTTTTACGTATTCATATCATTTTAAATCCATAACTATTTCTTTAACTTGGTTTCATAACAACCGATTCGTGCGTTCAATCTAGATCCTTTCTTAACATTCTTCGACAGTTTCCATTTGATTCATCTTGCTACCTTTTTTTGTAACGAAAGGATTACTAAGTTCCTCCACTTTTCTCTGTTCCCGGTTATCTCCTTCTAATTGCCTGTTTAATTTTTTTTTAATCTTCACCCTTATTCTTCCATTTCTTCCTTGATCTCCTCGTTCTCCTTTTCCCTATTGGTTTTCTGGTAATGGCTAACTTTGGTAATCTTTCTCTATTTAGTCTTTCTACGTGCCCAAGCCATCTTAATCTTTGAGTTTTGGCAAACGCTACGTATTACCTTTTTTCGATTCTTGCTTGGATTTTTTGTTCTTCATGTCAATTTTCTTCGATATTTACTCCCAGGTAGACAAACTCGCTTACTTTTTCGACGGCACCACTATGATTTCGTCTTCTCCCAAGGAACTTTCTGTTTGTCCCATAGTCATATATTTCGTTTCGTTTTGATTTACCTCTTGGTCAAACTTCCTTGCTTCCTGTACAATCTACTTGTAGTTTCCCTTCGTTCGATTTATGATCTTGCGATTATTGTTGGTTCATCTGCGAGAGCCATAATTTGTCCCACAATCATATATTTCGTTTTGTTTTGATTCATCTTCAGATCAAACTTCCTTGCCTCCAGAGCTAATCTAGGGGTAGTTTTGTATTTTAGTTTATTATTTCTAAAGCCCGCTTGATACTCCTCTAGTATGTTTTCGGTGTATACATTTAACCTTCTTATTAAGTGCCCAGTGCTTTATAGCAGGTGTCCAGCAGCGCAATGCCTCTGTAGTTTTCACAAAGTGATGCGTCTTCTTTTTTATATATTGGGGTATTTGCGGCATTTGCTCCATTCTCCATATTTGTTTTATCGTTTCGGTAAGTTCCTCCTGCAATTTCTCCCCTCCCATTTTAAGCATTTTAGATGTAATATTACCTTTTCCCATTTTTTTAAAATTATTTTTATGGTTTTTATTATTCCCTATATATCCTCATATGATGCCGCTTCTATCCTACTGCTGTCCTCTTCCTGCAAACATTGATCCTCCCGTTCTGTTCCAAGTATCTCTCGTTGTTCTGCTGGTAATGTGTTTTCTTTATTTTTCAAGTAGCCTTGCCTGCGACAGATCCTTTCTGTATTTTTTTCCGGCAGAAGAATTTGATATCCTTACTTTGAAACTTTTCTACTATTTCTTTCCCTTTTCTTTCGTAAATTCGTCGCTGAAATGCATTTATAACTCTCCTACATAGAGTGTGTGTAAAAATAGGTGCAATATTCTCCGAGAAAATTAATCGTAGTGGGTGCGGCAGGAACTGCACTTGTCGTTTAGTCGATTAAAGTTTTTAATGGAATCTGTCATACACAGATTAATTAAATGAGATTTTTGGTAAATATTTTTAGTTGTCTGTTGTTCTTAACAAATCAACCGTTTGCTTTTGATGGGCGATGAAATTAATTTATGGATAATGACTACTAATTATTTTATAGAGGGGAAAGTTCAATTGTGTAAAAAAAAGTAATTTGGTCCTATCAAATAATTTAATTAATTTAACACCAAAGTCCGTATAATATAGCCAAAATAAGGAAATTAATCCTATTACCAAGTACCTATAATTATGTCATCATTCTCCTCTTAGTTGTGAATTGGTGCTAAAGGTTTTGATGTATTCGGGTACATAGTATTTCTGACTCATTACGAGAGATTGTTGACGATGGATGATTAATTGAATTGTTGTTCTTTAGGTTATTTCCAAAATTTCTTGGATTTTGTTGATCTGACGTTTCGGCAGTTTTTCTACATCGGAAATCAGGGTAGCTTTGATAAGTGGTGTTTCTTACCAAAGTCATTCTTGCAACTTCTCTTGCAAATATATCTGATAACCAATTTTTCACAATTCACAGACAGCTGACAGATCTCTATGCGCTGTTAGTCCCTATTTCTTCTACTCCTGTATCGTGGCTACCGGTCATCTGTTTATGCTGCTCTTAATCATTGGTAACCAGACATCTTTGATTTCCAGGCTTGGTGTGCTTATGGCATTTGTTGTTGTGGCCATGTACGCTGCTTCTTTTAATTTTCTCTTGATGTAATGTTCCTCTCTTGCTTGGATTGTCGCTCTGTCCCATTCAATACTGTGTTCTTCTTCCGAAGCATATTTGTGGCAAGCGTGATTTTTCCGTGTCACCCAGTTGAACCAGTTTTTGATGTTCTTTGATTCTGACTGTTTCTCCTATGTATGCTCTTCCACATTCACACGGTACTTGGTATATACATTTTTTCACCAAGTACCGTGTGAATGTGGAAGAGTATACATCGGAGAAACAGTCAGAATCAAAGAACATCAAAAACTGGTTCGACTGGGGAAACTGAAAAATCACGCTTGGGGCAAACATGCTTGGGAAGTAGAATATAGGATTGAATGGGACAGAGCGACAATCCTAGCAAGAGGGGACCATTACATCAAGAGAGAGTTAAAAGAGGCAGCATACATGGCCACAACAACAAATGTCATAAGCCTGGAAATCAAAGATGAAACAGAAGACCGTTATCCATGATACGGGAGGCAGAATAAATAGGGACTAAAGCGCATAGAGATCTGTCAGCTGTCTGTGATTTGTCAAAAATCGGTTATTCGGACTACCCTGATGACGGCAGTAGACGAACTGCCGAAACGTCGAATCAACAAAATCCAACAAAACGATGGAAATAGCCCAAAGAACAACAACTCAACAGTATTTTCTAACCTACCACCATTGGTTCTATTTTATACCGAGTGTACGCGCTCGTATAGGAAGCCTAATGCGTCCGACCAAAAATGTATTTTTCCAGTGTATTTATGTATTAGATAAAGATGAAGCAAGCCCTACGTTCACCAACAACCGAACAGCAGAATAATGCGTATTCTGTTTTAACATACTGAAACATCTAGCCGTTTTTTTTACTCTTTAATTGCGGTTATCCGCAATTATGGCACCTTATGGTCAATCCGCAGCTGGCAAGAATTCACTACGCACAATGTATTAACGCCGGAATAACATTATAGTTTATAGCTGTTTTAAATGTATAGCTATTTAATTGATTATCAATTACGTCACCTATTTAATTTTAATATGAAATGCGTACACATGAAAAAATCTAACTCGCCCGTAGCAGCTTTTAATTGAAAAGGCAAACAATAATGGTGAATTTGTTTTGTAGAGTAGACAATAACTTTTCGAGTGCAGAGATTGTCACAAAGCCGCGCTAAAATTGGTCTATTAAATCAGGTAAATACACATTTTCATCGACCCAGAAACCACTCAGAATCAATATTTACCATACCGGGTTGGATTAATTATGGTTTTTTTTTTATATGATTAATGATTTTATCCACACGTTTGCTCGGATCATTAATCAAGTGATTTCAATTTATTTCCCAAGCATTTTAATAACTTTGTTACAAGGAATATAAAAAAAAGTACGAGGCACAGTCAAATACAGAGAGAGAGCAAAATTGGTTGTGTTCAACGGACTTTCCGCTAACCGCATATCAATATTCACATCCATTTAGACGCGCGGCGTAGGATATGTTTATATCTTATCCTAAATAAAGGGGGTAGTCAACCTACTATACACATTCGTCTAATTATTGTGGCAACAAATAAATGGGCTTTTAAAACAGACACAGAGAGAGTAACATCACTTGCACGTCTATGGTGAATGGTTATGACAATAGCAAATTTAGTTCAAGATCTTCTACTAAAACTGCAACAATCTGCTATGTATCGTACATCTAATTATAGGAAGATATGCACGCAGAGAAACGTTTACTTGTATCAAGAATGTCCGCTTTAATTCAAGACAATTATCGTTTCATCTACAATAGAATTACAAGAAATATTTTCTTTTTATTTTTCTCTGATTAAGAAAAGTATACATTTGCAATGAAATAATTCTATTTCCCTATTTAAGAAATTTGTTAACTTGATTCAAGAAAAACTTTCTTGGATCAAAAAATTTACGTGGTTTAACCAAGAAGGGTAAACCGGGGAAATACCGACACCATAAGAGATTTTTAATTTTGTGTTTTTTGATTATAAATTGATGAATACCTTATCAGCGACGAATAATAGCTCAGGTATTCCGCGAACTATTCTACATACCCTATCGTTAAAATATTGGTAAGTTAAATGTTTATTATTTTTTTAACTGAACTCTGCTTGCTGTCGGAATTGCCCACGGTATCGGGGCAATTAGGACATGCGTACGGGGTAATACCGACAATGGCAGAGAATAGAAAAAAAAATGAGTTTAGTTACGAAAAGACTGAAGATTGATTCATTCAATTCAGCTGCTACACTTTTCACTGATCTTCCACTGTTCACTAACTCAAATGCCCTTTTGAGAGTTTGCCATACAGCCAGTATATCGCTATTCTTTAGTTATGAGTTACTTTGGTGTCATAGTAGTGACCTATGGCTTATTAACAAAAGCAGCGTAGATTCCAGTTCTTGGGTATATTGTTATCCAATAAATACCAGAGAGAAGATCCATTCGATGAAGATTCTGGAAACGATCTTATTCCTGAAAGTTCAGATGCGTTACCTGATGATATTCCCAAAATATATAAACATGCATCATTTAACAACAAATATTGTCGCATGTAGTAGTTAGATTTTTCGGAATTCACTTCTGGCATAAAACTGAATGTAATTGATAGTTACTATGATATCACAAACCAACTGGCGTTCAACGGGTTAAGCGGTGTCTGCATTCTGGACGACATACGAGATGTTAGATGGTAGATGAGTTTTGATTTGACTAGTTCTGTGCATGTTTGGCTAGTTCAATCACATTCGGTATCTCTGTATGTATATAGGTATGTATATTCTGTACATGAGGTGTTTGTCGTGAATTCATATAAGCTCATTGCTTATTTGTTGAATCTACGTCTGTATCTATTCACACGAATTGTAAATAAATCTGAATCATGCAAATAATAGTCATAACATGTGTGTCACATTTATTCCTTAAATTGAAAATAATTTCTTAGGAATGGTTAAGAGCTGCTGTTTAACAGAGGTTACGATAGGTAATAGCATTAAAGAAAAACCTAAACTTGTGTACATATCTCTGATTATTTTGATCAACCAATTATTTAGTTCTCCTTCAAATACTGTTTTAATTATGCTTCATTAACATTGTTTTTACTATTTGCATAACACAAATTCAGACGCAGATGCTATTTTGAAATTTGACAGATAATTGAGCGATGCCGCTCAAGTTAAAGCGTGGACACCTGTAACATAGTATAATAGACTCGTCCTACGATTCTAGCGCCCAAAACGGATATGACGTATTATGTATTTCTTAGATTGAGACTACTGTATAACAGTTTTTTTTCTCGAAGAAAAGCTCGGACCTGTCGATTTTTGATTTTAGTTGCCGTTTTTCTGATGATTATTTCATGTATACAGGCTGACCCAAAAATATGTTATGACAGCTCACTTGTTTTTTTTTAAACACCTTTTTTTATTTCCTTTTTAAAGGAACCATTATACCTACATATATTAGCTGCAAGAGATTTTCCACAGGAAACGTATACGCATAAACTAACCGCATTCAAGTTGAGAAATTCCCAGAACAATTCGGAGATCATGAAAGGATCTAGATAAATTAAATACTCCTTTTTGTCTCCACATTGTTAAGAGAATGTGTTGCGCGAAATATAATAACGGCCTGTGAAATAATGACGCCATTGTTACGTAAGTGTTCCCGCATTGATGTGTTCTTTTCTATTCTTTGGGAAACATCACAAAGGGCCTTTAAAAGAATGTATATTGTTGCCAAAGTGTACGTGTTCTTTAATTGCTAGGTTTTTGGTAAGCGGAGCGTTGTGATGAGCAGCTTAAAGCTTAGGAGGATTGTAATACATTGTTTTTTACGAACTTCGCATAGGGCCTTTAAAGATTCGTTATTGTAAAATGTAACGACGCCGGATATAATAGGATACGTTATAGGATTTATCTTATGTACAGATGCAAAAGTATATTCGCAAATTGTAAAAATATTGAATTACGTTGATAGCTTTGTATTCGATCAGAATATCATTACTCACATTGTTTTTGCCATTACTCCAGCTTAGAAAATTGAAGTAAAATTATATCCTGTGTTGCAAATAAACAAAGTATATGCTTCGGATGCAACTTTACGAGAAGTGGAGGTAGAACGACTTTTATGTTATGGTCAATTTTAAAATTTCATTTCAATAACGTCACAGGGAGTATTGAAGAAACTTTGGAAAAATCAATTTGAATTTTAATTAAGATTATTTGTTTTCTACTATTTGCAACTCGCCCGAGAGTTTCGTTTGCATGTATGTACAACAAAGTAAACTTGAGCATTGTTTGTATCTAGATTTGTTGACGTTCAATCAAGAGTATAACAATGGCGGCATTGGCACTTGTTTGACCAGGTCATGGTGGTGGATTATAGACCATATCGATTTCGACGTCCTAATTGTACGAGATCATGTTTCTTTCATTCATCAAGGAATTTACTTCTTAAGGAAACAGGTGACAATATTATGTGTACTACTTCAATTCTAATCCATAACCCACAACTAATATCCCTAGAGATTATCGAATCGCTTCAGTTTTTGCTACTTCAGTGTTGTCGAAGATTTCCACGGACAGAATCTCTGTTGTGAAGGTTTCCGGGATTTCACCGCGTCATACTAAGATTAAATATTCAAATAAATGAATATACTACGAAATTAAAAAAATAAAATAAGGATGGAAGGGAACTGAATATATTGCCACTTGTAACGGTACTCTTACAATAATAAATAAATCAATAATTTGGCTACCATCAGTACTCTATTGTATACTTGTCTCAGGTCGCGCAGTTCCGGCAAAGTAATTCATGTACCATGTAATAAATTTTATAC
>JARFOC010000490.1:101171-115705 GCA_031763485.1 Osmoderma eremita
CACACACAAAAGCAGTATTTTATCTGAAAATTGTTGCGTCAACAGTAGCAGTTACTGCTGCGGATGAGTTTATAATTTCAGCTTTACTTTCTGCAGTTCCATTCAAAACTCTCAACCTGCATAAAAATTTCCAACACCTCTGGAAATAATAAGTTCTTTATGCTGGAAAGAGTTAATAGGTGTTAGGAATTAGCTTGCTTGAACTAATTGAAACCAATTCACGCAAACTATCAGACATTGGTCTCATGCGAGTTGGCTGAACAGTTTCTGACATATTCTAGCAATAAAAGTCGCAAGTTCCCTTGCTAATGTACACGAATCTTAAGATGGCGTTTTGTGGTTGAAATCGTAATGGACAAGGTCAAATTGAATATGATATTTTTACAATGAATTCGTACAGAGAACTTCATTTTGATTTTGAAAAAGTTCTCCGCAAAAATATGTATGAATCCTCTCTCTTCAATAAACGTTTATTATGATTATATTTCCTGCTGCGAATTCTTTGAAACTAATGATTTGCGTTTCCGTTTTCTTTCAATTCTATGGGACAACAATATAGTATCCTCCACTGTTTTATTATAATAAAAGCAAAGTTAGTTTAGCAGACTTTCCTCTGAAGGTCCAATAAACACTTCTGAATCACAAAGCCATATAAGCAAAGCGTAGCAGCCGATCTATTCCCGATATGATGCGTTTACATAATAATATATACACAATTACGATATACAATATACAATAATTATATACAAAGATTAAACAAATCCCCATATCAACAGGCCGAGCAAAATTAAATATACACACCGGAAATTCGATAAAAACAAGATCAATTTTATAATATCACCTTTCACAAGTTGGAAGATATTCGCCAATATCAGAGAGGTGATTCTCAATGTGACGATAGTGCAATAGAATTGATTTATATCGAGTTGTAGATACACATGCATGGAACAATAGGGAACAAATCAAACGTTGTGCTGCGTAAATGGCAATTTTGCAACTTCCTGTCTGTATCCTTCTGTTTTTCTTTCTCTTCTTGGAAACTATTACTATAACGTGTTAGCTGGTAGTGTATATAATGAAGGTAATTTTATGTTCATAATTCTGTTACGATGCCATCAATCCTCTCCGGATACCCTATTTCATATTAATTGCAACACATTGGCAGGCATTTCCTGGTATGAAGATAGTCAATCCTAAATATATTTTTAACTTACAAACATTCCAAAAATAAACGACGTTTTTTATACTGAAATCATGTCAAATACTTCAATATTTTTTTACATGGCATATATAATAACCTCTTAGCGTAACTAAAGATGTTTTCTTTTCAAAATTCACTATGTCAACTATGCCTCAACCTCCGAATGCAGTACATAGCTTATGAGAATTCCATACAATCGTCGAATCAGCTGCACATTATTACTTCCGGTTCCCTTATTTGGGTTTCTGACAGTTAAAATGTATATTTTGAGAAAAATAGTAAAATATAAAAAACATAATTTTTTTATCTAAGAATCAGTGAAAAAACCAATAATTGTATTCATTATTACTCAACATTAAGTTAATTTACATTTCGAACATTGATTTAGGAATTGGGGTATTATACAATTTATTAAATTTAAGGTAAATCCTTTAACAAATAATAGTTTCCACTTTTGTAGCAAAAATAGCTGGAATCATACAAATCCCCATATAATACAATAATATTTAAGAAAGGAATAGCAATCACACACATATATGTCTTGTTTCAACTTTTAGTCAGTCGAAGAACCAGTTTAATCTTCAGATGATGACGAATCTGTTACATGAAAAATAAATTCTTTAATGGCATCTTGCAAATTATCCACTATCCACATTTCCTTTTCAATATTTTTTACATGTTTGATGTTATTTTGCCAATTATCAACTGTTACAGTGCTATATGCTGTTCGAATTAATTCCTCCATATCATTTACCTTAAATTGTTTCTCACGAAGCCAATCAATGATATTGTTTTTCTCCATGCTGCCGTTGGAATCTTTTCTCATTTTCTGCAGTGATAGAAAGCATTATCAAGAACAATCACTGACTTCTGCGGTATATTTGGAAGCAATTTCTCAATAAACCAATCCTCGTATGTGTCTGATCCATCTCATGATAAACATCAGCAGTGGTTTTCTTGCAGAGAAATGTATATTCAGCACCAGGAACAAATCCGTTATCATCACCAGCATGAACTAATACTAAGCGAGGTCCAAGCCCGGTTGGGGATTTCAAACCTGTACTTAATCCTTGGATAAAAGCTTGTCGACTATTTTGAATTGTAGCCTCTGTCCAAGTTTTATTTACTGCATGTATTCACCCATGATTCATCAGTATATAATATATACTGAAATACACATGACATAAATGTCAAATAGCAAGAACTAAAGTGTACCTTCTTATCTGAATTTTTTGATCTCTCGTAAGTATTTGTGCCTCCACCGAATAATGTCGTCTCGTTCGATAAGTATAGTTTTACGTTCTACTTTTTTAAATTCGAAACCCATATCGTGTAACAATCTATGTAAAGTTGCTCGACTGAAGTTAGGGAGACCATCATCAGCATTGACAGCAGCAAGAATTGCATTTAATGTAGGTGGCATATTCCGTATAAAGAAACTATGCACTTTACGACGAATAGGTGCTTGCGTGTTCTCATCATATGTTTGTAAGCGGTCATTTAGTTGTATGCCTTTCCTTTTCTCGGGGTTTTTTGGACTTGATAACGAACCAGTTTGTTGCTCCTGTTTTATATTATATATTGTACGCTCTGAGCAACCCAAAGCTTTACTTGCTTCTTGAACGGCAGCAGAAAAAGAGGGAACCGTTCTGAAAAGAACGACTTGTACAACTATATATAAACAAATTAACGTGGAATTTAATTAAAAAATATTTTAAGACTACGACGATAACGATTGACACCAGTTCACGCTAATAGACAGATAGATAGGTACTTTGCTGACGCCGACATATGTAAATAAGTTGCAACATAGCAATCGCAAGTGAAGATAGCGCTAATGACAGCAACTAAGGATAGTAAGAGATAAAAGTTGCTCTTATATCCTATACTGCATACGGAGATTGAGACGATCTATAATCCCCGCGTGTACCAGGAAATTTAGATGTCACCCTAGAATTCTTGTTTTGTCCACGGAGAGTATAAATTAGCCGTAATAGCGAAGCGAACTGATTAATCCTTAAAAACGTAGGTAAAATCTAAAATCCAATGTTTTTTTACACTGGTTCAAAAAAAATTCTCATATCAAGTAGGGGGTAAATAGATGCATAATTGTTTTTATAAAAAAAATGAAGAGAAAATTAGAATTTTAATAAAATGATTTAGAATGATAAAGGAAAATATAAATCTTCTTTCTCACATTATTTTACTTTATTCAAAATTATCTTGCTATAACGCAATAAACCAAATCCTTTTTTAAAAATATTAATGAGTTCGAAATAATGTATTTAACAAGTACTGCTCCACATAACTGGATCGACATTTTCTCGCTTTTTGAAATGGGATGTTGGTTTCCTAATGTGTTGCTCGACTTATTTGTATATGGTGAAAGAAAGAACAAAGAATGCGAAAAATAACCTGGAGATTAACTCGCTAAACACTTTTCGACACCATTGTCTTTGGGATCAACGGCTTGTTATGGACGATGACCTGAATGATTGCGGCAATGTTGCAAAAGTTCATTGTGTGCTATGAAAAGAAAACAAAAAAAATCGAAATACGATTGTTTCAAAACAATACACAAATTTCGCGCGGACGATTTTACGACAATTTGAATTTCTGATGGGATTTTAAACTGTTAGCGTCTCATTTTGTTAATTTCATAATGAATTTGGATATTATGCCATAGTTTGCGTAATTTTTTTAAGAAATGATAGAAAACGTTGGCTTGAAATAGTAGAACTAATATGAAAAACACCCTCACCACCTCAATGAGTGAAAGACTCTACGTATACGTATTTCGGCAATTAAGTTGCCATCCTCAGTAGAATCTACAAAGGAAGACTTCGGGTTAGGGTAAGACCTTGGAACATTGCTCTTCACCAGATCACCATATTGAGTGTTATTCCATTGGTGATCTGGCGAAGAGCATATAAGATTTTACCTTAATCAGAGGCACTAAGTCTTAATTTTCTTTCCTTGTAGGTTATACTGAGGATGGAAACTTAGTTGACGATATATGTATCGAGAGTCTTTCACTCGTTAAGGTGGTAAGGGCGTTTTTTGTTTTAGTCCTACTATTTTAAAAGTTGTTTGATGAATTTTGACCAAGTTTAGTTAATAATCACTGGAGTATTTCAGAAAATCCTGTATTTGTAAACAGCGGATGTGAACGTCAAAAATTTCCATTTATTAATAGAAACTATATGAGATCACTCGTGACCTCACAACAAAATGATTAATGTGGAGCTAAATTTCTTTTAATATTATTAAGAAAAATTCATAAATATCATGAGAGGAACTGCACCTACTGTATTTATCAAACACTAATTTAGAAATTAATCTTATGTTCGCCACCACAGTAGGTAATTTATATGACTTTTGAACATACCTAATGCACTTTGCCGCTGGGTATAGCAATAGAAAGCCTTGTACACAATTATGTGCGCCTGTAATATTATAAGATATAAAATGAACAATGTTGATAATGCCCATTGTTTTCGCATTCTTCAATTCACAGTTTGTAATTTGAAATCACTGGGTAGTGCACGATTGTAAAGCTCGAATGTCACGATTAAAGGAAAACGATTATATATAATTTCTATGGTGTAAATGGATATCACATCAGGTGTCCTTTAACTATCGCGAAATCAAATACCTCACAATAGAAATATAATATTTAAATTCATGGCGACAATGTACGCCCACTCATGTTATAGGTCAACAGAGTTCAACAAGCACTGCGTGCAAAGTTTGCGTAGGGCACAACATTCAATGTCGGGATCCCTTTCTATTGTCAACAGTCGTTGTTTTTCTATTAAATATCAGTTAACTTTATATGACAATATAATTTGATATTTATTTGGCTATCTTTTTTTGTTTGTGCTATTGCTATTACAACTTAACTTATAATTATTTTACAGGGAGAACACGTGATTTTACCATTCCTATGCATAAACTAGCCACCGTTGAAATAATTGTACAGTGAACGTAGAAATTATAGAATAAAATTCATTACCTTACTCGCATAAAAATAAGTTCCTTTCCCCATCGCTGTGGAAGTAATAACGTCATCATTAATTTGTTTAAATAGGACCCTCATATTTAGGCACCAAGGATAAAAAGTCCATTGTCTTCTGAATTCAGCTATAACCAACAATAGAGGCCTAGGGTAGGCTGTTTGTATGCAATGGGTCGCTAAAGTTCCAAAATGACAATTGATGTAGAAGAGAGAAATCGTCGAATTGCAGAAAATTCCAATATTTATGAATATTTCTAGGCGAGAAGAGTTGCATCCCCACAAAATTGTGAACAGGAACTCAAAGATAATGACTGCGGCGAAGACTTCACTTTTTCCGATGCTAAGATGCTAGAAGAATTGCCAAACCAACCGAATGTATTGAATAACATTCGCTTCAGTGTATATAGGTACAATTGTAGATACTGGGTCGAGAGTAATCCTTATTGGATGCACGAGTTCCATACACAATGTCCGCAAACATTGATTATATGGGCGGGTTCTATCAAAGTACATATTTTGTGAGCACATTTCTTCGATGAACCATTGAATGGTGAGATGTACCCACACTTTCTTCATGACGACTTTATACCTAGCTACGTCATTTCCCAATGAAGAAGACCTAGATGTTCCTAGTGCGTCACTATGGTGACAGACGGAGCCGCTCCTCATTTTGCTCGACTTATCAGGCAATATCTGGATGATAGGTAGACGTGGTACTGTGAAATGGCCGGCGCGATCAACCGATCTAACCTCATTAGATTGTTTTCTTTGCTGGTCACAAGTATACATCAAGCGACCTAGAACTCTACAAGAATTACAAGAGCACATAACTTCGGAATATCGACAAAATAGTCAGGCCACTAGAGATAAATGTACTACAAGAATTTTATGACCGTCTTTATTTTTGCATCAAAGTAGAAGTTTCGAACATCTACTTTGATGAGCAGTTTGTGAGTTGGTTCCTATCTTCTACAATACGTATCATGTTAGAACTTCAGGGCCTCATAGCATACGAACAGCTTACTCCAAAATAAGAGGGCCCTATTTAAATACATTGATGACGAGGTCATTACTTCGACAGCGAACTTATTTTTATGCGAATAAGGCACCAAACAATATATAAAATTTGACCTGTATTCGGGTACATCCTCGTTAAATAATTTTAGTACAGGTGGCTTCAATACCTCTTCTAACATTCCCATACCGCGGAGACTTATTCATACGACTTCTGCATAGAATTCTTCGACTTGTCGGTACAAGTTGTCCGAAAATATGTAATTTTAATAAAGACATTATTCAGTAACCTTTTTTGGGAGTAGGGAGCGCAACAATTAGAATTATTTACGTTTTTAGGAATAATAAACAGTAGTTCTTAGATACCTCTACATTAAATTCGTCTGGTTCCGAATCATAGCCCAATCGTCAAAAGGCTAAAACGTACCAATGTTGGTACCCTTTCGACCATATAAGTGTTTCAGCAAATGCCGTTTTTGACTCGCTTTGCATCCTTCCAATGCATCTTTTTACTGCTTACTATTTGTTGTTACGTCCATTTATTTTATCTCAGCCAAACTGGCCAAAGTTCGAGATAAGAATAGTAAAAATAGCACATAGGCTAGGGTAAAAGAAAAAGTTATAAATATCAATTGCAAAAATCCAGCCGCGGTAGTGACGTAATCGCTTAGCTAACTCCGAATGCCACTCAGCGAATTTTTTCGTGGTTTTCCTTACTGCTTTGGTAAACGCTGAGGACCGAAATCTAAAGTTTCTACAAGGGCGCACGTAACAATGATAACTCATGGACCCCTTCCACCCCTTGTAATTTCTCTTCGCGCTTTTGGGGTTAGGCGTGGATTATTATTATTACAAAATCTTTCCGTGTGAACCATAAGTAAATTTCTTTATTCATTTAGTGAATAAAATAAAAAATAATAAATGTTGAAATTATCTAATATAAGGAAAATCAAAAATAAAGACATAACCGTCACCAAAAATATATCAAATTTATAATTACTACATACTTATATACAAGACTCTAGAATTAATATGTATGAACGTGGTACAAACCTGGGTATTTCTTTGTATTAAATTTAGTCACACTGTGTAATCATTTCTAGGTCATTGCCCACATCAACCACTGCACCATCGGTAAACATATTCATAAAATGATCTGTAGTATCTGACAAATCTTTAGCGCATAAAGAAAATGGGAACCGTCCTAAAATAGATCACTGGTATCCTTTATTCCTCGACAAGCACAAAATAGACTGTAATTAATGCATAAATCTTGCACACAAGTAATTTTATTTACTGATATATGTGTCAGAAGCATTATGCAGGAGTGCTTGAATATTTATAATCATAAAGATTTTGACAAAACACCACCAGCTTTCCCTTGTAGCCTTTTCTTAATTATTTCTTTGGCAAGCTTATGCATATGATTTACATGTGGATTGGCCGGCAAAAGTAACTAATAATAAGCTATTTGTTTTCATGGGGATATGCTGCATTTGTCAAACAACGATGTTTGTATTTTATCATTAACTTTCGTCAGCAATATTATAGACAATATTTGTGTTGTCCAAGCTTCATATTATCAGAAAGTACTGGTACGTTTGAAAAATCAAATTTATAACAAGGGACATAAAGCGGTATGTATTTCTTCATTGATTTGACCTCACAATTTATGTTTGATAGATGTCCCATTGCTCTTCCTAACGTAATTTCTTCTTCTATTTTTGCAATAATGAGTCTTTAGCCTATATAAGTAATCACTCCTTTAAGCCTCTTCAGTTGGCACTTTATTTAATTTTTAATTTTCCGTTTATATGAAAGAATTCGACGATATACGAGGTGTGTACATTAAGTAATGAGACTGACAACGTAACGTTCGATACGGCAACACGGGAAGCACGGGACATGGAGGGGCGACAAGTGGACATTGTAATACGCGTTCAGTGCAAGTTTGAACTCGATCAAGTCATTTGGTTGTCCGTTGTCGTTTTTTCCGTGAACCCAGTTTTCGTAGTGCGTTCTACAAATGAAAGACATTAATTTCGAGCAACGGTGTGCTATCAGGTTTTGCTTCAGACTCGGGCAAAAGTGCAACGGAAACTTTTGCAAAACTTCGGCAGGCCTACGGAAGCAGTGTTTTGTCAAAAGCTGAGGATTTTCGATGGTTTAAGGCATTTTCAGAAGAAAGAGAGTCGATGGGAGATGAGCCACGAAACGGAAGGCCTTCAACTGTAAGAACCGATGACAATGTCGTCAAAATCCGCGATCTTGAGCGTTGAGATCGTCGGTTAACGGTCAGAATGATCGGGGAACAGTTGAATTTGTCTCACACCACCGTTCATTAAATTTTGACTAATGAATTTGGAATGAGAAAGACCTGCTCGAAAATGGTCCCGAGAAACCTTTCGCAGGAACAAAAGGACATCAGGTGAAAGAGGTGACTTTTTGGAATCGATTGAAAATAATGATATAATATTTTTTTGGAACGTGTCATTACTGGTAATGAGAGTTGGGTGTTCGAGTATGACCCAAAAACAAAACGCCAGAGCATGGAATGGCACACTTCAGGCTCTCCAAAGCCCAAGAAAGCAAGAATGAGCAAATCAAAGATCAAGAGCATGTTGATTTGTTTCTTTGATAGCCAGGGAATCGTTCACAAAGAGTTCGTGCCTCAAAGTGCAACAGTTAATCAAGATTTTTACCGAGATGTTGTCGAAAGACTCCGAAAAAGGGTCATGCGTGTGAGATCAAACATCAAGAACGATTGGATCCCGCATCATGATAATACGCCTTGTCACACAGCAATTTCCATAAACGGATTTTTGCCCAGTAAAAATATTTCTGTGGCTCCTCAGCCTCCTTATTCACCTGACTTGAGTCCTAGTGACTTTTTCCTCTTTCCAAGATTGAAAATTCATCTGAAGCGACATCATTTTGGGACACTCGAAAACATTCAAACGGCTGTAACCGACCAGTTAAAAGGCGATTCCAATATTCGAATTCCAGCACTGCTATGAGGAGTGGAAGAACCATCTCCAACGCTGTGTGGCTTCCCAAAGGAGTTATTTTGAGGGAGACAACGTTCAATTGTAATTATATTCAAATAAAAATATTAGAAAATATCAGTCTCATTACTTAATTTACACAGCTCGTACACACACATACATACCTGTTACTCAGAATTCATAGATATTTTCACTTCAAAGTTCAGTTCCCAAACCATAAATATAAATTAGGCTTGCGATTGCACTACTCCCAGGTTTTCTTTACCAGAATAGTATCTATTAAGTTCATTTTCGAAACACTTTCATTTATTTTAGTGTTTTACCATCTGCTCTAATATACTACGGTAATTCTCTAACACACAGAAATTCCAGTAATTTTGAACATATGATGTCCACGTGCCAATTTACTAAAAATAATCTTTAATTAATAGTGCAAAACAAACCTTGAATGGAGCTTATTAAGCAGTGAATCATATGTTCTATTTTTACGTTAATAATAAAGCTTAGCAACTTTTGTTTTTGCTATTTGCAATTATTTTTAGATGTGAGTAATTTCAGTTTTTACTGACTCGAAAGTAAATGCAACGGGAAAATGCACCCGCAAAGTAAAACTAAAGCAGCTTTATTCGAGAGGAAGATATAAAGCAAGCAACACGCAACAACGAAAATATTTAATTCTTAGAATAACAAATAATAAACGCTTCTTCAACGTAGAAGCATTGCACCCAATAAACCCTTCAGTTTCTTCCTTTACTACTGTATTTACGGTAGCGAACATAAAGGATGAATTACTCATTAAGATAGTCGGCCGACGAGAAGATCAAGAGACAGTAGTAAATGTTTTCTTCCGCGGCCTAAATTGAGATCGTAAAAGAACGGATGTAGGTCGACTCCGCTAATGCGTACTGTGAAATTAAATCGGTTTTTAACCGACCAACTAATGCGACGCAGCAAGGCCGTGGCAGCGTTTTGTGGCGCTGTACCCACGGAAAGTTTTCATATCCGATCTACGGGAAACGATGTGCTATTTCTGGGACGATACGGTAAATCTGAATTTTATTTTCGGTGAGAGCGCGTAGTAATAATTTTAGATGACGTCAATATTTGTTATGGTGGCCGGTTTTATTTTTACGGCTAACAAGTGTGCATCTAAACACAGGCGTTGATGTAGAGGAATTATAATTTTTATTTGAAACATCTGCTATGGATTAAATGCAACTAACTAATCCTGAGTAGAATATCCATCTAAATGTAGATATTCTTAGAGCTGGTATAAAGCAGATCCACAGTAAGCGAAACCATGTAATGCTGCAATGCTGTTTTGACGAGACACCGCCTAGACGAGATGTGCTAATCTCGTTGCAGCCAATGTTTGTCGAAAGGCCCTGCGTGCATTTTGAAAACAACAGCTATTCGCTCTATATTACTTAACCCTTTCAGTTACACTCCTCAACTGTTTACATAAAAATTCCCAAACATAGTAGGTTCATTATTTATTTTTTTTAATTTTTTGATACACTCAACATTGCGAAACCCTTTTTGGTTCAAGAGTTTCAAAATGTCCTTCTCAAGGGACAATGTGACTTTGATTTTTACAAAATTGCACAGACATGTTATAAATAGCTATAGTAATTTTCAATTAATTTAGGAACATACGTCTCTCTATCAGAAATGTTTGTATTATAATATTAATTCTGCGTAAAAGGGTTATAATAACATGTCAATTATATTCAGTGACAGGTTTTGTCCTCTAAATTCTAATCGTACATTCACAATTCAATACCTAACTAACATAACAGGTTTATGTTTATGCAATATTGATTAAAAAAAAATTGAAAATATACAAATCTGAAGGAACATTTTTCTTTGCGTTACAGAATGCAGCAGAACAACGACAAAAGGGGGTCGAGTGTCGCCCGGCACCCGACCCCCTCAACAACAGCGGGCTGCCATGAAAGCACCTCCAAGGACAGCTGAGGCTTTAGCCATACTAGTACAGCATCTAGTGTTTAACGTGAGTACCTTTGGAAGTATGTAATATTTTGTATGTTGCAATTGCGCCTAACGAACATGTCTCGTCTCAATAAGCAGTTGAAAATGAATCGATGCTCTTTTTAGAGGATTTGTAATATCGAAATACTGAGTAAACAAGAAAATTGACACGAAAGTTTCATAGTCCAAGACCCAAGCTAGGCCAACCGGCAACCCGTGACGACAAATTAAAGAATGCAAACAAAAAAAAATTTAAGTGTTCTTTTCTTTCATTCTTGAAATCAAGAAAATTTGTAAATATTATGGAAATGAGAAAAATAAACATATGGGTGGGATAATCATTATTTTAAAAAAATATCTGCTGCAAGTTTAAGAACATCTGGAGTAAATGTTGTAATTGAGGTTCTTAAAAGCTTATGCAAATGATCATCAGTGGAAGAAGATCTTTCTGAACCTTTGACTCGAACGTATCAAAACCCGCTGTGCAAATATTCAAATCTCACCAAAAGTTGAATCCAAATTCTGTTAATAAAACTAAAACAAAAAATACTCTTACCACCTCAATGAGTACAAAACTCTAGATATTCCTAGATATTTCGGCATCCTCAGTAGAATCTCCAAAGGAAAATAATGTTAGACATAGTTAACATGAAGATATGCTCTGCACCAGATCACCACTGGAATAAAATTGTATTATTCCAGCTATTCCTGCATTCTCAGTTATATCTTCGAAACGATTTTCAAACTCATTTTTTTAAGTAAATGTATAAATTTTTATTTTGGAAACGAAATGTGTATTTTTGATTGGATCTTGGCGCAACATTCAAAATGTACAAAATTGTCTTCTGCGATGTATCGTGTGAATCGATTCAGGTTTTATTTTGAGTCCATTGATGTCATTGAGTAGCTTAAATATGAAGTTCTCTTGCGTTTGTAATTTCAGATTAAGAATATTACAGAGATTTGATAGATCAGTCATCAGTCATAATCAAAATGGATTAGAAAGCTCAAAAACGACCTTTTCTTCCTCTTGATGAAATATTTCTATTTCAACTAACAGGTCAAAGAACTTTGGTTCGACTCAACCACGACTGTGGTACAGCACATCTCTATATTCACTACTACCGACTTCTTTAAATTATTGGAATTGTCTGTGGTTTAATGAATATGAGCGGATGAAATTAGCTACTTTTCTCACCACATCCATGACATACAGCGTAAATGGTAATATAAATGGCTGTTGATGTATCAAACAATAGATCGATAAACGAGGCTTAAAATTCTTGGTTTCTATAAAACGTTTGACTTTGACTACAAATCCACTCTTCAAGCAAATCATGCTCGGTGCACTATCAATGGTGCACCGAGAGATTCTGTCTGATTTCAATTTATCATTGATACATACATAAAGATATTTCTTGAATATATGCTCACCTGCAGTTTGTAAGTAAGTTCTTCATAGATTACGAAATCATTGTCGATTCCACGCAATAAATACAATAAATACAAGTAATTGAGCTGTGTTCATAATATTTGTGCTTCATCTAATTTCAAGGTTTTCTCCGATTTCTTCAATATGACGCATGGTTATTTGGCGAGACAAACTGATTTCGCTAACAGCCGATAGTTTCTCTGGGACAATTTCTTCCACTGGTGTAAGAATGCACTCTTTGACAAACCCTCCACTGGAGACAGATTGTTATGGCTGAACGATAATGTTCGCTATTTTATAGTTGACTCTTACCCTCTTCTCTCTGTTTGGCGGAAAAAAATATCTTTAATTTTAGCAACTCTATTTGAGTTGTCGCGAGTTCCTATAAAACCTATCTGGAACACAGAATATGTTATGTGCATTATAATGGATTCCGATGACATGAGGTTCTTGTTACGCCTTCATTGCCACAGTTCTCCAATTTAGGAGTAATTTGGGACAATTTGGGCTCTTTGTTCTCTTTTTAGATGATTTGTTGAAAGCCTTACAATGTAAGACTCTTGCATATGCCGATGATACGTCATCAAGTGTATTCCAGAATTGACAGCATCAATGACGTGTGCAGGCTTCAGGGATGCATTGAATGTATCTGCATGGTCGCTGAAGAATAGCCTGATATTAAATCCTGCAAAATGCACTCATGTCGCCTTTACTCGTAGGATAAAAGCTAGTCCTCGTCGTACACCGTAGGTGACCGTCAAGTTCCTGTACGTGACACTGTCAGGGACTTGGGAGTGCTGTTTGATAGGCAACTCTCTATTGGAGGTCATATTCGCCAGATGTGCTTGTCTAGTGCTGCCATGCTCGGATTTATTATTAGATTTTCGAAGCACATTAATGATCCATACTTACTTAGGACGTTATACTTTGCATATGTTGTGAGCTGACGCGAATATCCATCTATCGTATGGTATCCCTATGATCAATATTATCAGGATTCCACTGAAAGAGTGCAACGAAGATTTCTGAAGTTTCTTTCGTTTAAGATTGATGGCGTATATCCTGTAAGGAATATAGGCTACAACTTGCTATTACCGCGCCATCGGTTGTAGAGTCTCTCTGGAAGAAGAAAATTCCATAGTGCGCGTTTTCTTTACAAACTAATACATGGTCAAGTGGACTGTGCTTACCTGGTTTCCGCAATAGACTTTCATGTGCCTCGGCTAACTTCCCGTCTTTTTGCGCAGTGCCAGCCAGAACTAATTTATTGTTTAAATAGCCCGTTCAACATATGTGCTGCAACGACAACAATTTATACAAAGCAATTTTTGCTGGTGAATTTTTTTCATAATGAATGATATTTTTATTTACATATTATTGTATTGTTATTAAGTATTGGTTGTCGTGTACGCAATGTAATATTATTTTCCTTTCGTCCTGTTATTAGGGTTTCCTGTTGGGCGAATAAAGTTTATTATTATTATTAAAATGCCGTTCTCCTCAGTTAATAACAAATAAATATAAAGAAGTGTTGTTTGGTGGGAGGCTATTGAATGCGAAACTAAACTAAAGCTGGGTAACATTTTCCTATAAACCCAGACTAATTTTTAGTAACGAAGCAAAACTAAACTAGCAATAGGATCAATTATAGGTATAAAGTCGTTGTTTAACCCAAGTTGGTTTCGCGTTCTCTTTCAACGTGAAATTTTTAAACGCTTCCCTGTTTACTACTATAATCCGTGGAAGAACACCTACAGTGACTCAACCTGAAACTCGGTCGGTATGGAGAGTATACATTTTATAAAGAAAATGCAACAATATTATCTAAACACAAAAAAAATACAATAACAATAATATAAATAAAACAGTTTT
>JARFOC010000490.1:115805-135229 GCA_031763485.1 Osmoderma eremita
TGCATGCATGCCGTGACGGAGTTTGAACACGCTTGAACCTGTATAAGCCTGTCAGGCCGAGAATTTATGGCGCCTACGTAAATGGCAACGCAAATGACAAGAATAATAAAGGATTTATACCATAATTGGGTCTATTACAGCGGCGGCTAGTGATAACGTTTTGGGTGGGCAGTAACTAAGATAGTGCTTCGTACGACTTCCTATAGCTTCCATGTTGTTAGAGAGAGAGAGCACCATGTCGCACGAATTATAACTAATTTAGCAACTGCCCACCCAAAGCGTCATCATCAGCCGCACCTAATCTATTAAGTCTTTCCTTATAATAAATGTTTTTACAGTTAAAAATCAGCATTCAGAAGCCGAGCAACGACTAAAACAAGAGTGCCAAGATATTGAGAAGAGGTTGACGAAGACGCACGAAGAAAAATTGCAGAACCTCAGGCAAGAATATAATCGGTTGCAGAAGGCGCACGCAGAGATGCTCGATATCCTCAGAGAGGAAAATGATGCCATTCGGGAAGAAATCGACAATAAAAATTCAATAATAGACAAGCTAAAAAGTTGCAAATTCGAAAGTGAGAAACTGAAAAAGGATTACGAGGTGAAGGAATTATCGTTTAAAGAACAGTTGCAGCGAGTCACCGAAGAAAATTTTAGACTCAAGGATGAAAATGAAACTCTTCTAAATTATAGTAAAGAGGACGGAAATAGTAGTATCCAGGTAGGCTTGAATTTTAAATAAGTATTCGTTGTATTTATTTGTTTAACTACTGTAGGAGGTACAATCTTTAAGAGCTGTGTTGGAACTGAAGTTATCCGACGTAGCCGATCTAAGGAAATCTCTGGCCAAAGCTAGCGCGAAAGCCGAACAGCTGCCAATTGCTGAAGAAAAAATTGCTAGTTTGACAGCTAAATGTGAAGATCTTTTGACACAATTGGAAAGGAAGAATACTATAGAGCAGTAAGTACGATTATAACAAAAAATTCTGAAAACACGTTACATATATCCTGATATATTGTGTATGGAATAAATTCAGTAAAAGCAAAATAATTTTTTCGTATGAAAATCGATTTTCAATCATATGTTTTTGAGTAATGACGTGATCTACTTTTCTTTTTAATGGCTGTCCCCCTATTGTTTTTATTTTATTTTGGGAGACTTATTTCATTGCCGAGCCGACAGTATAACAATGTTGCCACCTTACATGAGAAATTTTTCGAGCGAATGACAATTCAATGTTAGAAAAAGTAAATTTTATTGTTAACAAAAGATAAACTCCTTTGCCAAGCAAATACAAATTAAATCAAGTGTTTGAACAGCCATCCACCGACTTCTCGACAATACGCAAGCCTGTGTAGAAATTGTTTCTTTACATTTGGAATCATTTTCAGGTTAATTGTATCCATTTCATTTCTAATGCAATTTTGTGGTTCAGCTAAATTTTGTGATCTGGGACTTTAAATAACCCCATAAAAATAATCGAGGAGTGTAATATTTGGGGATCATCCTGCGGCTCATTGTATGGCTTTCCACATCCTAGAAAAGCAATTATCCAGAAAACCGTCTTGCTGCTCATCTGACAGTTCATTCAAAGACGTTATTCAGTATTCCAGTCCACACATTTAATTTCTGCGGACGTTGAGTATGTGCTTCAATCATCCAATGAGGATTTACCCCACTGCCATACCTGCAATTTTAACGATTCACTGTGCCATTGTGACAGAACGTGTGGCTTCATCCGAAAAAAGGATTGCAGGTGCAAACGTCGATTTGGTTGACCCAAATCCATCATAGTTTCACAAAACTGCAGGCGCCGGTAGTAGTTGAATTTTGTAGGAATGATATTTTTCCTTGTTCATGACACGTAGCACTGTTGCCTGATTAACTTTATTTTCTAATGCAACGAGTGGGGGCGTATTATGCGGAATCTCTTCCACGCTTAACAAAATGTTCAGTTTCTGATTTTCCATTTTGGACGTTCAGCTTTTGGAATATCTTTAGCATCACTAGTTTCCCTAAATTTGGACTCATTCTTACTGACTCGTGGATTGGCTGATCGAGTGACCTGGATATTTTGCATTAATCAAATCGCATACTCCCTCCTGGGTTCTAGACTTATGCCTGCGTCAGATGAGAACTAAAATTTCAATTCTTCGCGTAGATATTGATCAACTGTTTAATTTTTAAAAAGACTTTAAGCCTTAACTAGGGCTTAAGCCCTAGTTAAGAATTAATCAACCCAAAGAAATAAAAAAAATATAGAACATCGCCAAAATCAGGAGATAGCCCCGATAACATGATGACATAAGCTAAGGTCATGGGTTTACCAGGCTCTCAAGCTTTGGATAATTGTCAACTACTTGTCGACTTGACCATGAAAGAAAATGAAAAATAATTTTTCTTGGGCCCGCTAAGAACGAGTATTTTGAGATCTTCAAAGTTTCCGCCCCTGTTGCTGTATTGCAAAGTACCCGCACGGAGATACATACTTCTCTCAAATAAGTTTGCATTCAGACAGAAAAAAATCTCTGTTTTGTATAGCGGCAAAACAGTATTCTCTCAAAATAAGAGAACTAATTTCTTAACCCTATTTTCTTGTACCAAAAAATGTTCCTATATACGAACATTTTTTGGACAGAAATAAAACTAACATCCCTTGCAGTAAATCCGATAACATTTTTGCTTTATTTTCATTGATTCACCGTTTCTCATGTTCAATTGTCGTTTACTCCAAAAGATTCTTATGTAAGGTGGCAACATTGTTATTCTCTCAAAATCAAGAAGAAGAAGGGAGTTGTCATTGATGTTCAATTGTTTATCTGATCCTAACAAAACAATTATTTGTATACAATAAATCAGACTTGAAATAAGGCAAGCTATCAGATTTGTTACTTTTCTTTTATTAATCGTTATTGTTATACGTCGAAAATATTCAATTTATTTGTTTCTTGGACGTGAATTCTGTAGTTTAGATTTTTTTGCAGCTTGATATTAGATGGGATTTCTATTTATATGTCATTTCTCTATTAATTGACATTCTACAATTGCGTTGACATATCTTCTTTTATCTTCTCATGATGATTTAAATGACATCACTGTTTCTGTTGTCGAGTTTAATTGATTTTTATTAATTTTAGACAAATTATGCAAGACAAAAGTAAATTAGAAGAGTCTTTCATTGAAGAAGTAAATCAGAATAAACGCTTGAAACAGCGTAACGAGGAATTACAGTGGAAAGTTCAGCAGAACAGAGAGATTTTAAACCGAATCTGTGAACAAGCTGAAGAAAGCGGCATAAAGCGATCGACAATGAGAACCTGCCTCTCTTTGCAGCCACCGTTGGAACGCACGCCTTTCTTTAAGGAAAAGATAAGCGGTAACAAAACCTCAGACAGCGGCGATGTCATATTTTCGTCCAGAAGTTCCAAAAATTCGTGCGACGTGGATATGATGGATTTCTCGCCTCCTAGTTCGCCCAAAGTGAAGGGCGTCGTAGAGAAATCGGATTCAGTCAGCTACGTGCTGGAAATGGACGAAAGCCCGGACGTTGCGGCTTCCAGGATCCTTAGGAGGAGCTTCAGGAACTCGACTCCGCCAAAGAATACGCCCACGAAATCACCATCGGGCAAAACGTCCAAACTGAAGGGCAACCCGTTAAGTTTAAGTGCTTCCACGAGTGCTATCATACCGACTATGAAAACTGACCACATGCGCTCTCGATCTATTTCAGTGCGGAACGGTGAATACGACAACAATGGCGGTCACGCGGACGACATATTCGTCTGGGAACCGCAGATGACTTCCAGTACTCCTTCAGACGACAGGAACTCGTGCGAGAGAAGCATGGAGAGTTTCAAGACGTGCGTTACGAAATATAAGATGGACGAGAGTGAGAGGTATAGGTCGTGCGATCTACGTTGTAATCTGGAAGATCATTTGGATTTTGACGACGAACATGACGTCGACATTAAGCTGCCATCACTTCCCAGCGAGATCGGGAGAAATAACGACATCCAATCCCTTCCCGTACCCAGGCATTTAGCGGGGGAGGCTATGATATCCGAGAATACTTCTGATGATGAAAGCACAAGTTCTTCTAGTGCACAGTTATGAGACGAACTTGTATTTTAATTTGACCTTTTTATTATTGCGGTTTAAGCTTAGTAGTTTCATTCTATAAATCATTTTAATTTCCAACCACTTGTATGAAGCGTTCTAAACGAATAGTAACACAATCTTGAATTTTTTTTTGGAAATTTTCCCATGAAAGTAGTGGTTTATAGAATGCAAACTGTTTATTTAAACTTTTATTATACTTGTGGGCGTGTCCCCCCTTCACGGAATATATCTTTCTGCAGTATTCGTTCTCAACATAAATAATATACATACAGCAGTTTTATCATTATATATTTTTTTGTAGATGTTGTATTTTTCATTCTTATTTCTTTATTTTAATAGGTTGTGATTGGTTAATTTCCATAACAAGTCAGTATTATAGAGTTTTTAAATGTTTATTAATAATAATAATAATTAGTCGTCCTCTAATGTGTAGTACAATTTGCAATATTGTTAATGTGGTTCTATTTCGTTAATTCTATTGTGTAATAATTTGCTTTCCTACAATTTTTTCTATAAAAAAAGCCAACAATATTTTTTTTATACAAAACTTTGAGGAGAAATAGAATACGAAAAGGTGTATTTTACGTTTTGGCATTTTTTCTGTTGGCACGATGTTGTGTTTCTACCAAACCCTATGGAATCAAAGTTCACAAAGTATAATAGGTCAGTTAGATGGGTAGGAATCTTATAATAGTTACTGTTTCATAGATCTGTGCTCTTTCTATTTATAAAAGTATAACTGTATAACCGATAACGCTTTTTATAAATGAATATATGTGGACATAATAGTTTTATACCTGTTAAACCCGTAATGCGTGAAATAATAAGAAAAATATCATTGTGCTGTATTATAATATAGCATTTCTTTCTAATAGGTCTATGATAAATATTTTGTAACATTTAAACATCTTACAAGCAAATTAAGGTGCCTACAATTAATAATTTCTACAGTAAGTAGCCTATTTTTTCTTTTATCATCCACTATATTATTTTGTTTTAAAGTTCACCTTTGAATGAACTAAGTATGTTGGGTAATTCAATGGATGTTTCTGTCTTAACGCCTGACGCATTTTAGACTAAGTTCGGTGGTAAAGTTTTGGTGTGTTTTAAACGTTAGTGTTATCTATACAAATATTATTTGTTTTTTTTTCTTTTGTGGTGAGTTATTATTTATTGTATATTTTCTGTTGTATGAGAGATCGCTACGATTTAAGAGTTACATATTTTATGAGATGTTAGGACCAAATAGATTTCACATTTAATTATATATATTTATTGAATAAAGTTGTAAGTATGCAAAAAAGAATGTTTTCACGTGTATAAATAGGGTACCTCTATTGTAAAATAAAGTTTATGGAGATCTACTATTTGTTTTACTCCAACTAGCGAATGTACGGAAAGTATACTTTATGATATTCAAAAGTAGAGTTGTAGGTTGGTTTTTTTTAGGGAATATTACTACAAGAAGAAGCACCATTCCGTACGGATGATATCGAGTATATCGAGCTTTGCCACACTAATGCGTGACCGGTATGTATGTATACCATTTTATATAATTGATGAAGATAATAACAGGTAAGAAGGTCCTTTTAGACCACTGGTGTCCTTAAATAAACGTATATACTTGTTAAGGCTTCAACGTTACAGCCTGATTTAATAAAAATATATAGGAAAGAAAACTTTGATATGGAAATACAGGCCGAAAACCTTCTTCCAAATGGAAATAATTAACGATGAAGGTAATTACATTCATCAGTAAGAAAGTAGAAATTGATGTTGCTATCTTGATTTAATTAAGTTAAGATGTAATGTATACAATTGATAAAGCCGATTTTATAAATCTTGTTTCTACACCTCAGTCTTCTAATACTCGAATATCTTTCCTCTAATACCTTTAAGGATACGTATTTTTTATGTTAGCTAATTATATGACGTGTCGGTTTGCAGTAAAATGAAAGGTAAATAAGACTTACCCAATTGTCCCAATCGTCTCGCTTCATCCAGCACTGGGAAGGGGAAACAGCTATGAGGTAAACACTAAAACGGAAATGCACAATCACTATTCCCGACACGAGACAACTATCCGATACAACTGTTCGAATTGAACTACATATACATATATTATGCGTGTACCTGCGCTATGAAAATAAGAAACAGAAACAATAAAACCGTCTGAATAAGAAAAAGCAGGCGCAAAAACAACTACCCAAATCGTGTATGCATCTTTAAAAATAGAACTTCAATATGTACTAATATTTCAATATATTATTGCGAAACGTTTCCAAATCGGAGTGATAGAAGCGAGAGCCTCCGCGACTGTGTTGAGCGTAGATATAATACATACAACTAAGGGGTTTTTATACTTGCATGTGTTTCGCTCCTATTCACAGTTGTTGATTCTCCAATCCAGTGTGCACAATATACAGGATAATTTATTAACTCTAATTGGCAATTTATTAAAAAGTTTTAGTAACAAGTAGTGGTAGGTAGAGCTGACCCTATCTGATTTCGTTAAGACAAAAAATCACTATGCAGATTTCGAATGGATTGGAAAGTTCGGCGCGGGGTTATTGGAAAATCCGGAAACTTCGTCAACGAACGTTTCTTTTAAATAGGATATTTTGAAACATTGAAAATACCCAAAATAATACTAGCTAACTAAATTGTCAATTCCTGATGTGCATACATATGCATATGTATTTCCGCTCTTTGTCAACAACACCGAATGTATTGCCGTTTTGAGAAAAAATACCTATAAATATGTTCGGTATTCGCCAAAATAAACTTTACAAATTAAACTGACAAATCCAAATGGTATTTATTCTTTAATTTATACAATTTAAACAAATTATCCGCGGGTATGCAGGGCTCTCTTCATTAGTAATAGAAAGATGTCGTGCACCAACGAAGAGAAGCGAGATATCTTAGGTATTTTTTCTTTATCGAATTGAAATACAACAATAGAGAGTACAAGATATTTACAACCGTATCCGGAACGACAACAGCCACATCGAACCATTCTTTTAGATCTTGTTTGAAACTTGGTCAAAAATGGATTGTTTACCAAGCCACGCGGCTGTTTATGTTAACAGGAATTTGAATGAAAATCAATAGGATATTTTACAAATGGTAAATTGAAGGGGTTTTGCAAAGTGAGGGTTGAACATGAATCAGCCTGTATATATTTGAACAGTATTAAAAATAAACACCACTTGTATTGGTATTGGTATTATTAAAATTGAATTTAATCTTATTACAACCATCATCCTATGTGTAGATGCCGGCATTTGCGGTGAGGGATCAAGTTTGTAATTTGGCCTCTCATTCGCAATACTATCAACCAATACAAATATGTCGCTACTGAAAGTTAAGGTAAATATGCTCTTTGCGCTGTGCATTACATTAATTATTCCACCCATTGTTATTATATTTTTACAATTAATAAACTATATATTGTTTTTTTATATTTTTAATTAAACGAAAAGCAAGTTAAGTAATTTTATTTATGAAAAGAACGAAAATAATTCTTATCACTGGCAATAATTTATATTTTAGACGAAATTCGAACACCTTGTCCTTGTTTTGAAAGTGTAGTTTCTCTTCTAACAATCCCTGGCGAATGAACATACTTTTTTTTATTCTACCGACCTGTTTTTATTGCAAGTAAACAGATGAATCCGCATAAGATTCAATATCGCTTGCAATCTGTATGGCGACACTGCCTCGTCTCTTGCCAATTGTCCAACTTTACTTTTGTCTGACAGTACATACACTACCGCCCAAAAGTATTTACCCACCCTGACCATATTAGGTATCGCAAAAATACCAAAAAAGGAGGAAAGATTAATTGACAGGAAAGTAAAACACTACAAAAGATTGTAAAATAAACTATATTTTGCCAAATCTTACGTACTTATTTAGTAAACTAATTAAATTTTCGACTCGTCAATATAACCGCCTTTACTTCGAATAACAGCGAGATTTGTTGCCATGCTGCTTGCAGGGAGGTCCACATTGCCGTAGCAGATGTTGGTGCTAATTGGCGTACAGTTCGGTCCAATTGATCCCATAAAAGTTCGATCGGGTTTATTCTCCTGTATTAGTATATATTTAATATATACTATGTTCATTTCAACAAAAAGGTATTCATCGGAAATAACTATCAAAATAGCGGTGGGTAAATACTTTTGAGCGGTAGTGTATGTATTTTAAGCATAATCTTATCAGTACGGTATATTATCTTTTTTTTTCATTTCATCGAGTAGTAGACAACTGCACCTTACAAAACCAGTATAAACACGATGTTAGGTCACGTAGAATTGTTAATACTATTCCTCTCAATTTTATCAATAATTTTTGTTAAAATAATTGCGGAAACACCAAAACCGCCAATATTTAATATTTATCAACGCCCTACTAGAACTTACTGGATAAAAGTTTCTTTTATGTACGTGTTACTCAAACTTCGACAGGTAATTAATAGTATTCAGTTATAATAGCATTATTATTAATCAATTGAGCTTGCATATTAATTACATTATCAATTGTTCTGATAACATCTCGTTTATGTAATCTATTAAAATATTAAGCAATGCATTTGCAGGCTCTATTTACTTTGCAAATTACCTTAAAGAGAAAGAAAGGAGAGGCAACTGATGTTACAGCAACCTTTTTATTACAATTTTGCTTCAGATAAAAAATCAACTAAGAGAGGAAAAACTCCAAGCAAGAGGTGAGGATAAATATGTTCTCCTGGATCGTCCGCAGAAATTGTCCTCAGATCCACAGGTAAGATGTTGCTGATCATCCAGTATTTGCTTATGCAAACATTTAGCCCGTAGACGCTGTTTTCTTCAATGGTGCCAATTCAAAAGGCGACCATTTCATTATCGCCACTGCCAGAAGAAAAAACAAACTAATTGATGGCTTCATCTACTTGAAAATAAAAAGTTCCAAGCTAGGGGTTTTGGAAAGTCCAAAACTACCAAGCACAACGTTATATCAGACCGAAGAGAAACAAGCGTACGAAGTTGAAGGAATAAAGATTATCGCAGTGGAACCAATGAAAAAATGGAAAATATCATACGATGGCAAAATGAAAAGTATGGAAGATAGAACTGAAGTCTACGACGTGAAAATCGAGGCTGAATGGGCTTCTAACTCGCCGTGTTTTAATGTTGATACGGACATGGATGCCCTTAGTATGGCCAAAGCTACCGCTCTAGAACCTTGGAGCCGCGATTATTTTCAGACCCTTCAAGAGTGAGTTCTATACTGCAAACATGCAGCAATCCGAAATTCCGCTCCTAAATGCTTTTAGGATTCATCAAACCCACTATGAGCAATATGGAGTCATCAAGGGCTCTGCGATTGTAAATGGAACTAGTTATCCGATAGAGGTGGACGTATTGCGAGACCATAGCATAGGGAAAAAACGGGAATGGAGGAATTTTCATAGATACGGCTTACACTTCATAAGTGTTGAAAATGGTGATAGAATAACCGCAGGTGTGATATCGACACCCATATCATTCTCGTAGTGAGTTTTTGCGTAGTTTTATTATTTTAAAATAATTACATTATAAATATGATGAAGAGTATCTATTACTTTAAGTTGACGATAACTATGCTAAGCGTAATAATCCACTAACAAGAGGACACCGGCAACCCGCCCATCCCGATTTCGATGAAACAGACTGAAAGAGTACCTCGACATCTTTGGAACTATGCAATATATTTTTAAAAAATTAAAAATCATTCAAATCTTTGGAGGGGGCTGTACCCAGAAATCGGGGAATTGGACAGAAACAAGAAACGGTGTCCTGTTTCTGTCCAATCCCCAGATTTCTAGGTACAGCCCCCTCCAAAGATTTGAATAATTTTTAAATATTTGTAGATATATTGCATAGTCCCAAAGATGACCCGAACTATTTTCGGAAAAAAATTAATAACGGGAGATTGGGTACCCTATATCCCCCATTTATTTATTTTTTTATTTTTACTTTTCATAAATAAACTCGGTTTTATGTAGAAAACGGTGCTGAATTAGCAAATATAGACAGCTAATAATAATGATAATTAATAAAATATATGAGAAAATGATAATGAAACATGACTTGTCAGTGAATGTGTTTATAAATATACAGATATGTATCTAGCAATTATTTATTATCTTGATAACGTTGAAATGAGCATAGGCGGTCGTTTCAAATAGTGTATGAGAAGCATTCTTTTGTGAAGATTATCGTAATGCGTATATAAGATGGCTGCTTCAAGTAATATGCCAGAAGCATTTCCTTCGTGCAGTGTAAACTTGCAGTTTAGCATAATGGCAGCGATTAATATAGCTAATGTGTTGAACAGATTACTTGCAACTTTTCAAGTATCCAACATGTTCCTGAAGAAAGAGATAGTGTTGTTGCCCGAGATTACAAAATGAAAGCTGTAGAATACTACAAAAGTGGTAAAACCAAGCGTTCTCTAGAAACCATGAAACATCATTTCAGAAAGGTTAAATCGCTACTGCAGTTATGCAGATGGGATTTGCTAATACAGCACCGTTTTCTTATTTGTGAAAAATAAAAAATAGGGGATATGGGGTATCCGGCCCCCCGTTATTAATTTTTATCCGAAAATAATTCGAATCATCTTTGGGACTATGTAATATACTTCAAATTATATTCTACAAAAAAAAAAGAAATCTGTTATAGTTTCCGAGATATTTACAAAAATTTTAATATCATTCAAATCTTTGGAAATAGGGGGATTCTCCAGAAACATAAATTGGTGTTGTTCTTATACCAAGGTACTCTTTCAGTCTGTGCAGCCTCATCGAAATCGGTATGTGCGGGTTGCCGAGGTTCCCCAGTATGCTGCACACATTTTGCAAGACTGACCTTAACTTAAAATACGTTTGTTCGCCTTGGAAGGGCGTGCAACAGTACAGATGTTCAAATATCCAGGCAGAATAACATTGTTGTGCATTGTTAGTGAGTCTCAGAAGAGTGTAAATATATTTCATTGCTGTAATCCTCCTTAATCAAACTGTCCTTGCGGCCTTCGTACACATACAATCTTTCAAATAGACCACTTCCTAAATATTTCTTTCAACACTATTTTATCATAATATTGTAGAACCCATAGAAGATTTTGCGCATTTATGTATTTTATAATAGTGTTAATTTTTTTTTTCATATTTAACTCAATATAATAGCTCAGTTTGTATTACGATACTATTCCTATGACAATTAGATACACAAAAATACATCAAAGTTAACAATAGTTTATTGAATAACGAGTGCCAAGCTCACCTTTAGCACACGACAAGTGAAGCGAGGAGAGTGTCAATGGACGAGTTTTATGTTTTTTTTTCTAATTTGCCTCCTTTATGCCCTTTTTGTGACATATATAATAATTTCAAAATCTGGTAATCTTCGTGCTGGTTGGTAATACTCCATGACATTTGTAATTAATTCAATATGAATTTGTCAATTTCCTATTAAAATTTTATACTCATTAAATTTAATGTAGAATGAATGATAATTTAGCCCGCTTGAAATTAGAGAAATTACATCTCAGGTAGTTATGATTTGTGATTATTTGATGTTTAATTCACTGCGTTTTGCACTTGACAGTTTGACCTTACATTTCTTTATGTTAAAAATACCAATTCACTACACTTGAAAAACTATAATGCACTACTTTTTATATTATAGCACACTGAGCTGTATTATTATTATATTATAGTACCAAATTCGAAAAACATATTTATTTGTTAAAAAATTAGCTTTTTCTGATCAATTTTCATAATGTAATTTATAATTTCATGCAAAGTCGCCTTATCCCTTCACTGGATTACCTTTGTAACGGCGTGCTACGCCGTTTACAATTATTGAAATTTCAATATAATTTCAGCTTACCCATGGGATTTGTATATTCCGCTAAAGATCGCAAAATTCATCCTTTAAGATCATGTGATTTACTTCTACATCAGCACGGTGAAGGTGGTGATCCTCCGTTAGACTACGGCTTCACTGTTAAAGCAGGTAATACGATAGTCAGTTGTTAATGAGTTTTCTCTCATATTTAAGTATGGTCAACGCACAATTTGTACCTAATTGTTATATAATAATTTGCTCTACAGGCCATGAAGTCCTAGTGCTAACAAAATACTAATACTAGGGACTTTCTAGAAGTGCCCTACGGACTACATTTCTCCATTTTCTTCTATTCCCTGCCATCTCCTTCCAATTTCCTACTTTCATTTTTTTTAGATCTTCATCCACTTTATTAATCCCTCTCTCCCTTGGTCACCCCCTTCTCCTTTTTCCCATTGGTCTTTTGGTAAGGGCTAATTTTGGTAATCTGTCTCTGGTTAGTCTTTCTACATGCCCCAGCTATTTTATTCTTTGGGCTTTGGCAAACGCTACGATATTGGGGCTTTCATACGCTTCTTCTACTTCTAGATTTGTGCGTGTTCTCCATCCTTCTCCTCGGTTCTTACTCCCCCATATATAGTACGCAACATTTTTCTTTCCCACCTTTTTATCTGCTCCTCTTCCACTCTATTCAGGACCCACGTCTCACAGGCTAATATGGCGGTAGGTCTTATGTTTTATAGATCCGCTCTTTTGTTTTTCTTGATACATATTTCGACCTCATGAGACCCTTCAGCCTTCCGCAATTCTTGCCTGAATTTATTGTCCTTCACGCCCATTTTCTTCAATATTAACTCCCAAGTAGACAAATCTACTTACTCTCTCGAAAATATATTTTTTGTGTTTTTCTGCGCTCACCACCGGGTTATCTTCTCCTCCCAAGGATTTTTCTGTTTTTCCCATAACCATACATTTCATTTTACTTTGATTTATTTCCAGATCAAATTTCCTTGCTCCCTGTTATAGTCTCCTTGCAATTGTCCTTAGTTCATTTTTTGATTTTGTACCTAAATGTTATATAAACTTATAACTTTCAAACAGTGCATGCGGCTTTTATTGTTCGAGTTGCAAATTTGTGAAGCACCCTAAATCGTAAAACTTTACGAGTTTATTTGAATAAAAAGAAGTTTATTTGAATAATGGTTATCTCCCATATTCAAAAGCACTTCAGAATTGTAGATCACTACTGAAAACGTTCATTCAAAGTTTAGCCCTACGTTAAATTTTCCAAATACTACAATTTTAGTATGTTACTATATGTTATTAATTTTTTATATAGGAAGCCACACGTACGTGATAAAGGTTCGTGTTAACGATTCACCGCATTTTTACATTAGCAAGGATTGGGAAGCGAAAATCTTCGAACGACTCTGCACTTTCAAAGTGAACAACTTTAAAGGATGGGGTGCGGCAGAATGGCAATATCGCAACGTCAGAGGAAAAGATGTGGAAGACTATAGTGAAACAAAACAAATGTAAAATGTTATTGAGAATAAATTTTAAATAAATTTAGGATCTTGTACTTCTTAACAATCGCACAAAAATGATTTGTGGGAACCGTCTGACTTAAGTGGTGGCTCTTAGCCTCTTGGCTTTTTGTATTTAACTTCCCATTTCTTATGTCCATGCACTATACCGCCATTCCCCAAATCCTTGTACTCTGTACCAATCTTTATAGATTCATGGCCGGTTGGTCTGTCTAATCCTCTAGTTTCATTTTTTGATTTCTCAAAGATTGCCTTCTATTATCTAAGTGTTTGCTTTCATATAAAATGTGATATGCAGTCTCTATTGACCCTTCACACAATATGCAGTTTGGGTCCGCAAATTTTCTGTAGGCATCCTTCCAGGTCTCAATGTCCCGTTAGGATACCTACCACAAGGACGAAGATGATTCCTACTAAGATTAAGTAGTTCGTGAGTCTTATTTACTCATGGCTCCTTAATGAACGTTGTCTGGTTTCATTGTTCCACTATGTTTTTCTCTGGCCCATTTCCATATCTGCTCCCTTACTGTGTTTTTAGACACTCCAAGAGCCACTTCTGAGCCTACGTACTGAGTTGATAATCCCTGTTTCGCTAGCTTTCTCATCGCCTATGGTTCATGAATGTCCAGGCACCCTCAACAAAGTATCTTTATTGCGTGTTGCATTCCGAAGTCAGTCTAGATGTCACTTTGGTGTTCCATAATGTTCTTAGTGTCGCCCCACTGTCCATTGCAATACAGATCTACTACTTCTACAGGCACTCTTATTATTTTCTGTTTCAGAATGCAATATAGCAAAGACCTCTACTGGTACCACAGTTCTGTATTTTACTAGTGGGTTGGTGATTTTCGTATCTGCCACCTCACTATAATATATACCAGCTCCAATCCCATGGTCGATCTTTGACCCATCTGCAAACCAGGTCCGTGTCCCGAACTTATCGCTGTATTTTGATTCTTCCAAACATTTTCGTTCGTTTTCGTTTCGTGATTTCCACCTTGAAATTTCTGTTAACATTAATCAATAAAATAGAACGGAAACAACTATTGTGGTGCGGCCACATGATGAGAATGGACCAGGGCAAACTAGCACTAAGGATGTGGAAATGGAAGCCTGCTAATAGAAGAAAAAGTGGAAGACCAAGAAAGAGTTGGTAAAAAGGAATGAAGCTATGCAGAAGAGATGATTGAAGGAAGATGGTTTTGGAGACAGAGCTTCTTGGAGATTGGGATGCGGTAGATGGCAGAATATAAGCCGCTTATAGATAGATAGATATGTGAATCGAATCATTGGTCATCCCACATAACTGCCAATTCTATTTATGCCTCAGTTCTGCATATCTGGTGCTCTACGATTTTTACCATCTGAAATAATCTGTTTTTGTGTCCCCCATTACCATCATACCACATTACATTGCTGCAGTTTGAATAGAATAGACTGTAGTGGGCTAGTGGGTTACTAGATACCGGGTTTGATTCTGTCTACCTACAACATAAGCTGCGTTCGTTTATTTGTTCTGGATTTGGAGCAGTGCAGACAGGTGTGGATAGTGTATTTTGGTGTATTTTATATTCGAACGGTTATAGAACCTTTTCTGTTCTTATCATAACTTTAATAACTTATTCAAACACTGATGTTGCTATAGCACTGAGCGCAACGTATGTAAAACACCAAAAGCCGAATGAAAGGACATTAAATATGAATATTTTATGTATTATTTTTTCTTTCTTAAAATTTTACAAAAAAGTGAGATTATAACCGGCTCTATTGCTCTATAAACCCTACGTCTTCCACTCGGTGTTTATGGAGCGTCGTGGAGTGTGTTCCATCCACTCCGCTCCTAATTTTTCGAACGATTAAAAAATAAATCTATTAGGTCCGTTTGTAATAAACGAACGCCAAGATACAAATAGTTCTCGTAGAACGAATAAACGAACGCAGCTATAATTGGTGTATTTTCGGTACGTCTACAATGAACACACGCTGTATTCAAACTGCATCTTGGAGGCGATCTAACAATTCCGGCCGCTTCATATCTACTATAAATATAAAATCCACGACCTTCTAAATGTAAACTTTTAGTCTAACCGGTCTTGCGTATCTTTAGTTCAAGGGATTATTTTTGTATCATGGACAGCGCTACTTCACGGTGCTTTTTGTATGTGACTGGTGATACACCTTAATTGTGTTTAAATTGTGTTCAATGGTCTTCTATGGAAATCTGGAGCCATTGCACTCCCATTATGTCATTTTAAAATCACACGATAGCTGGCACGCAGAGCCGTATAGACTGCAAGTGTATCATTTATATAGGAGACAATACGTTTTCTAGGTTACGCTATGATGCCACAGGAGGTAAAAGAGTAGAGATGTGCGATCTCCCCCACCCACACTTCACGAAGGAGATTGGAAGAAGCGTATGAACTGTCGCTAACATATTGTCACGAACGTACTCACTGCCGCCGTTCTGTTAGCCAATGACGAAGCCATTTTCATCTATAAATTAACATAATTTCCGGTATTAGGCAGGAAACAATTATAATGAACTGTGCCAGAAACCTCTTCGCCGCGAGAGAGTTGCGCTTTGCTGGGCTATAGCTGAATATGGTACTCAGGGATTTTAATTTATTTCTTCTTATGAGGACGGCCGTGCAGTAACAATTACAAATGGTCGTTAGGTAGAGATTGTTGTTGATGACAGGGACATTTGGTTTCAACCAGGCGGGACCACTGCTCACACAACCGCACGATAAACAATGAATTTCAGGTGCACGTTGCCTCGTATCGCGGCCGCGTTCTTTGGCACGCAAGTTCGCCCGATCTTGGGCCCTGCGATTTCTTCCTTTGGGACCATTTGGAGGCGGAAGGTTATAAACATCGACCACATACAAGCTGAAGACGGTGATTCCGCCAGTTATGATCGCGAGAGTCTGACGCACCCCGTGAAAAGATTGGCAACGGAAACGCTAATCATTACTGCCGATAAACGTAAAAGCTAGTAATTAATTTTTTGTAATAGATTATATGGAGCAGGAGATATACAGAATTGGGGCACAACAAAATTGGCCATCATGTGGAAGGAAACCTATTGGGAAAACAGACCATATGATTCCCATACGTATATTTAACAGGAATATCGAGGTAGAGATCACGGATCGGAAAAGCTGGGAAAAAGCAGCATACATGGACAAGCTCGGGAAGATGGCCTGGTTTACAGACAGGAGCATGGACCTGGAGTGTATAGTGAGGTGGGGGATATAAAAATCATCATCCCACTAGGAAAAACACCACTGTAGTACAGGCAGAAGTGTACGCTATATTGCATCTTAGTAGAAATCACATTCGTATAGTAATAGGTCTCCTGACGGGACATTGCGCATTGAAAGGACACCTACAGAAAATTGAGGATCCAAGCTACAGACTGCGTGAAGGGGCAATAGAGACCGCATACCACATCCTATGTGAATGCAAGGCCTTGGACCCTAGAATCCAGGCAATCTTTGAGAAACCAAAAGTAAACCCAGAAGACTATACAGACCAATCGGCCAAGGACCTATAGAGATTGGTACAGGGCACAAGGATCTGAGGATGGGTGGTATAGAGTATGCATACAAGAATGGGAGATAAATACAAAAGGCCAATGGGCTGAAATGTTTCCGGAGACTTGTTTGACGGCTGCCATAAGGAAGAAGGAGAAGTTTATATGGAATTTTTATGTAGGTTTGGTAAGCAACTAATTCAGTCAGTAATAGAGATACCTACCAGCAACTGCTCGTCGAGATGAGAGATTAATTTATCGTACACTTTCAATTTTCCATCAACATCAAATCCAGCGTCGCGTTTCCTAACCGCAAAACTATATACTTAGTAAAGAAAATATAATAGTCGTATTGTAGATTGTATACAATAGCATTTATTACAATTTATTAACATATAAAAATATAAAACATAATAAGTTAAAATTTTCTTATACAATTACAAAATATTATAGGTTGGTAGTTCCTTTATCATTCACGGTGATGACGTTAAAAAGACATAAAAAAATATACACAATCACAAGATAAAATATACACGCATAAAGGGCACAAAAATCCGTATTGAAAATGTATAAAATATAAATAAATAGTAATAAAATTAATGAGAGGAATTGAAATCGCGGTAAAGCTTGTTTGTTTTTTGTACTATTTCAATTGATATTCAAGTTCAAGTTAGTAACTTATTGGCAGACCTTACAAGCAACGAATCTTTAAGAAATGCTTCCATAAAATTAGTTTTATTATATAAGGTAAAATTAATTCGACATGTATACGATTCCGCAATAATCCAATTAGAGAAAATATTTTCGTAGCCTCGTGAGAAACCTTTCTTAAAATCTATAACGTATCTTCATTCGCTAATGGCGTTTCTTCAGTTGCATCGAAGAGAAACGACGGGGATTTTCGATTTCAGGCTGTTATCCAATGGTAAACGTTCTATTCTCGATTTTCTTTTGATGTGCTTCTGGATTGTAGATAATGGTTTGGGGTAGAGATCGAAAACTCCGATGTTTATCACAAAATTTCCATTTGATGTCGTAAGAAAATGTTCTTCCGGCACTATATGATCCCTGCAAAAATACAAGTTGAGTCATTATTTTATAAGAAAGTGTACATCGAAGACACACGAGAACTTATTTGCAGTTTTGATATACTAACATTGAAATACTTCTTCGATAAGTCAACATAAGCGAGCAGTCGTTGGCTACAGATGCGACCAAATATGGAGAAAAATCCAATTCGCTAACGTCAGTTCTATGGTCGATCGAGCTTGGGTTGATGTACTTCCTTATAACGCATTTAGGACATTTCGTGACGCTGATTTCCTTCAATAATCTATCCACGTAATTTCTCTCAATCATATCGTCCGAAACGGAATTCAATAACGTTTTATAATGTTCGAGTCCCAATTGGTCGAATTTCTGAATCGATAATATTCGTTCTAATATGCAACCTTGGGGTAGTTCGTTTTGTGGTGATTCTGTAGAATCTAACGTGGCACTATATCTATCACTAGGTTCGGTATAATTTAAGGGTACGCATTTGTGATCCGTGTATTGCTTATCGATTTGTTTAATGAGAGTAGTGTATAATATATCACAAAATTCTTCTAGTAAACTGCAAAAAAATACATTTTGATAAGTAGAAAATTTGGCAAACACTAAATACATTTTATGTTTTATTATTAAGCCATACATTTTGCGTTAAAAAAGATAGGTGAAGTTGGCACCACGAGCGTTCGGCCAGTAGTGCGTATTTGAAAGAAACAAACCAAGTACAGAAAATAGAATTCACATATTATAATATATAAAATTCGTTAAAAGTTGAACGTATGGAAGTGAAATTCAATTTTGTAAACTACGACGCAGTGTAAAATGGAAAAGTAGAATTTGCATTGAAGTACTTGAACTAATACGCAGTATCGGGAAATCCACACCGCACAAATTAATTTAATAAAATTCAACACATATGTTTCAAGAGCACGTCGGCTCCCATTATCAATCAATTCCCGAATAGACGAAAGTTATATCTCACGTGCACGTTTAAAAAAGGAACTATATATACATCTCTCTCTATACTTATAAGCGCACTTGGCGTAATACGTCCGAAAAAATCTGTCTGACCCGAATGGCAGGTAGTATTTACGACCGTAGGGGTACATCTGTTTTGTGCGCATTTAAGAAACATGTCCCTTTTCTTTTTCGGTAAATATATTTATTAAACTAGAATGTTCTAAAATTCCTTTTGCGCGATTTAGTACGTTCGATCTTTTTAAATATATATCGTTTCATACGCGTCTAGTTCTCGCGGCGAGTTTACGTTTCTTAATAATTTCAAATTATCA
>JARFOC010000490.1:145471-190287 GCA_031763485.1 Osmoderma eremita
ACAATAGGACCAAGTGGCCGAGGTGGAAGGAGTTATTTACAACCCGGCGGATGACGTCATTTTCCCAAATACCCAAAAAATACCCAATGGCCGGTATCCAAAATATGTTGGGCATCGCTTGATTTATCAGGTCCATATAAAATGTGCTAAATGTTCTTTAAAACGATCTTCTGATTTGACAAATTGTATTTTTTTTATCGCAGACCACTACAAGTAGTTTCATATCAGGGTTGGGCTGACTTTTATCAACTGATTTAAATCAAGGTTAAAATCATTGTTTAGATCACTTGATTCTTAAAATTAAAATCATGATTTAATTGAAACAAATTTTTTTCAACCTCTTTTTGTTGAAATACAGCAACATAATATAAAAATATTCTCAAAAATTAAAAGTAGAACGCAACGCAACGACATTTGAGTGTCTGAAAACAAAATAGTTAAATAAAAATGAAATAAGTACCTAATAATAATAATAATATGAAACATTATTTACCTGTTCCTTTCTTGCTGCGTATTACAAATATTATGATGTGCTTTCAGTCTTTGAACTATCCCTTGAAGTTCTTTCTTGCAGTTTTTACAAGTTGCTCTACACCCAGATTTACTCGGATCTATTGTTTTAACATAAAACTGCCATATGTTGTTTTCTTTTCTTCCAGCCATTTATACGTTTTCACTTTCATTTAATAATAATAATAGCCCCCTTTTAACAAGCGTCCAGGCTCTTAGGGGAGACAGGGTGTGGTCTGCCATGGTTACTAGGTTACTAGCCTTTTCGGTACACTAGGACTGTAACGTGGCAAGTACTTCAAATTACCTAGATTTTCGCTCAACTTTAATTTTTTTCCCACAGTTCTAGACAGCCGAATCGCGTGAACTCTTGCAGGTATAGTTAGCCATATATCCTCAGTACACCCTGAAAATTTCAACTGCGCATACCCTCTGGTTCGGTCTCTACGCTCCTCCAAACTTCCTCGATCTCATAATTTTAACCATAAAAGGTCGAGAATTTACCAAAAATAGATGTCGTATATCATTGTTACGTATAGAATAGATCTGTCTTAATTTTGCAATTCCTTTTGCTTTTTAATTTTCAAAATTATTTAAAAAATATGTAAAATATATAAAACGAATATAAAAAACTAATTTATCCTATCAAATGACAGTTCCTAATTGATGGGCAACGAACTATGTACGTGGCAGCTATTGTTTGAAATATCAACGCCCTAAAGAAAAAAAAAGGACAGGATATGAATGACATGCTCATTTGCTTAATTATAATATTCGTAATAGAATCGGTCGTCTAAGACACGGCAAGTAACAATAGTATCGACAACCGTTGACACACACACACACAAGACATTCCTAAGTCGCAATTAGCTCCGATTTTTTGCCAATTTCCAATATACAAAAGTAATCGTAATTAGAAAATGCCGCGGGTCATTGTCGTCATTAAGAAAGCGGTAAATACATCTTTTCTTTTTCGATTAATAAGCAATTGTCGGCTTGAATAGGTGCTAATAGAGGTTGCTCTTTCTTGGGCCTTCCCTCTCCACTTAGTACGGTGTTATGTGTGTTTCTTAATCAATTATGACCTACTAACGTCAATAGAACGACGAAGACCGTCTTGCAGAATCATTATCCGATGTGATTTAACTTGAATACAAAAAAAAATCGCGCGTTTTTTAATTATCTCACCTTTTTGTGATAGGTATTGATTCGATATATCTTACCTTATTTAGCTTAAACGAGTTATGTATCGTACAAAACCTATTTGTGAATGATGTGAAATCTTTTATGTATGGCAAAGCGTGACCGAAGAATTTTAGGTGTTCATACCTAGAAGCGGAGGTTAAAATGAAATCCGCATAGCCATGAAAGAAAGGCGCTGTCATGACAATTGTTTCAAACTATTGCAACTTTTTAACTAGTATCTGTTAACATCTGTCTAACAATGTCATTATCGATCCGCGGTTTATTGCTGGAATCACCATACTAAGCAAACGGCGACGCATCAGTGATGAAAATGGATGTTAGCATTCGGAACGACGCTGACGCCTCCTGGTGGGCAGAAACTCGAATTGGTCTTGCATTCATTGCTTTTAGCATGGTGATTCCAACAATAAACTATGAGCCCGTAATTGCATTTTATCGGTGAATATTTCTTTAATATCTAAACGGCGTCCAGTGATATATTCCACTTAACACTCTTTTCATGTGATAGTCATACTCTGGGGACTTTCACTTTCATCATCACTGCACTAATTCGAATGGTTTTAGTCGTCTTAGCGGCCGAACAAATCCGTTGTTATCGAGTGGCCAGATTACTTCGACATTTTCGTGCCTTTCCAACCTCATCTGGTGTTGCTTGCAAACCTCTTGATCCCAACCATTCGCCATACGGATATCTACATTGCGGAGATACCAGAGCTCATTGAAACGCCCAGTTTTGGAACGTCTGAATGACTTTTATGTTCGATTTTCTGGTACAACTCCGAAGTTAGATGCCGTAAGTCCACACCGTCTTTAGTATCTGCTTATGTAGAAGCAGTTTATTGTAAATTGACTCAACTCAAAGTGGCGTCCGAGAACCCAGTTCGTTTTCCTGAATTTGAGTCCCAGTTGCTCAGGTTTTCTCCCTCTCACATGTGTCCTCCATCGTAGTTGGCACCCAAAGGCATATCTACGTACTTGGTTTCGTTGACATATGGGATTATTTGCTGGTTCTTTTGCTAGTTGACTATATAACTGCTACGTAGTCATATTTATTATTGGTGAAATTGACGTGAATCGCACCATTTAGCTTGATGCGCCATTTTTTTCTTCTATTACTGAAATTATTGGCGGTTATTTCAAGTTTATTTGTGGCTGACTGGATGTTTTTATCAGGTGCGAGAAGAGGACCATCCACAACAAACATTTCCGCAACAAATGCTCTCTAGGATATCGTTGGTGCACATCAGGTAGAGTACTGGTCCAAAGACACTGCCCGGTGGCACGCCAGCGAGAGTACTTTTGCGTTCGGAGTATTCTTCAGCATGTTTGCCTTTAAAGTGACGGTCAGTCGTGTAGGAATGAAGGATTTGACTCACTTGTCGTGGCAAATATTTATCTAGTTAGTATTTCAGGCCCTGATGCCTCACTCGGTCGGCTACGTTGAGGAATATCGTTGGGTAGATATTTCTCTATTCGAGTGATCTCTCAATTACGTAGATAATTCGACGAATCAAAGTTTTGGTTTGAATAATTTTGCGTGGAGATTTAGGAATGCAGAATGTGTCAAAAATTGTGCCGGTAAGAAATTTGCGTGTAGAAAAATTGGCGGAAATTATTAAAAATTTAAAAGTTCCTATTGGATGTTATCGAGAAAAGAAAGAGGGCATTGGAGAAACATTGCACTGACTGCGTAACAGTTGAAGGATACATTTTTTTTCTAGTTCTATTCTAAAGTTTTGCAGCTTTTACCACAATGGGTCTTTTAAAAAATCCCTTTCATCATATTGCTTGCCCGTCTAAATGACATATCAGTTTTTTTTCTCAAGAAGATCTTCATTTTGCTATTAATATCAAGTAAGGTACAATTCTCTGAGATTTTCCACAAATTTTGATGTCATTTATCGATTTTCAATTTCTCTATTCGCACTAATTGCTTTTACAGAGATCCCACGATAAAACTCCGCTTAAGCCTCGTTGGATGTAGGCACATTTCGAAACTCCCGTCAATGTTTGCGCCCGCATTCTTATTTCTTTTCTACTTTGGCTTTCAAGAAACGATGGTTTGTGTAGCTCGACTAGACCACCACCACAGACTGTGTCGTCTTATATAGGGCCGTTGGTTTAGTAATGTGTCCCCTCATTAAATGTGTTTACGCATAAACCGCGCTAAACATGCAATAAAACAGATCCTAAAAATCGCTACAAGTAGGCTAAGATCGTATTAATGGGTAAGAGGCAAGGCGACAGATGTGTGAAATATCGCCACCGTGTGGTCCGCATAATTGTCTCCGTTATGGGTGTGCTATGTGAATGTACAAGAATTAAAGAAGTGTTAAATGCAAAAAAGATTTCTTAGGTTAGTAAGTGCATAATAGGAAATTATTGGGGCTTCTTATTGCAGTTTACATTAAGATATATTTAATTTTGTTAATGCAATATTACAATGCATAACATGTTTTTGTTAGTGGATAATTAATTTTTCAAATGATGGTTTTATCGGCTTTGATATGTCCATTGTACGAAATTTTAATTACATTTGATTTTAATGGAAATAATTGGTAACGTTAGGCTGCTAGTACTTCATATTTTTTTCATACTCAAGTAAATTCATTAATCCATGAACAATAGCGCAAAAACTAATGATTATCAGTGTGAAACAATTATAGTCTACGTGAACTACACACTCCTTCAATAAAACATCTACTGTAATTCCGCAATTTCACCGTCTGTCGTACAATTGCATTTAATGGTACAGCACGGAAATTGTTACGTGTACAGAACGCGTACAGAATGTCTTTAAGTTGATTGGGCTCCGTTGTTTATTTACCTTCTGTTGGATTTACGCCCCACATTATTCACTGTATAAAGACAGGTAGTCAAGTAAATTAAATCAATGTATGCTTGTTGTGGATTGTGTTGGGAATGTGGGTTGCTAATGTATTATTCTTTTCTGGGGTTATATGCGTGTTTACGCCTAGACTTAGTATGATTGTGTAACTCAAATTAACAAAGATGATAAAGGTTTGGAAAAGAAGATTACTACATTTGCTTGTGCTTCAAATTCCTTGCTTTTCAAACATCGTCGAAAAAAATTCTTCGAATGAATTTATACTTACAATGTTATATAACGCAGGAATTAAATCACCTTAATTTTCGCAATTTTAGAAAAGGATTTAACCAGTTTTTCGTACATACATGTTCATGTTTGAAATATAAATTATTTGCCAACACATGATTGTATGGCAAAACGCTGTTAAATTATGATTAAGTTGATATATACCGTATGCGAGACGTTTTTAGATTTTATGCTACTTTACAATAAAATCGCGAATAAATTTAAACCAAACCGTAAATAGAAAGCCTATAATTACGAAAACAATTAATAAAAAAATCTATAGCGAAAAGAAGGAAATATCTAATAGCTTAGAAATGCGGTGAAATATTACATAAACAGCAGTTAGTAATATGTAAATTTAAAAGACAATGAATCCGCCAACCTACCATTCGGAAAGCAACTACTAAAAATAAGAGAAGGCCACTGTGGTACTTCTAAGAATAGTGAACAAATCCTTTCTCGGCACAAATACTCTGAATCTATGTACTAGTATAGGTTCATATCCATAGGTCTGGCTAACATACTGTATATGTAGTTGAATAGTAGCAACTTATATCGCTAAATTTGTGCGCTTTAAACATTTTGTAATAAGAAACTCTGCTGAATACAAATTGACCAACTAGACGCCGTGTAGGTATTTTTATTGAATTCACTGATTGTGTAATTATTGGTGATTGAATTTCAAATAAAAGCAGATTTGGTTGTTGTGCAGAAATGTAGGAGACTTGATATTAGTTAAACTTCTTAGCTAAACTTTCTACATTTATTTTCTAATTAGTTGCCAGATTAAGTCGGTTGTTCTAATCTCGATAAATAACTAATTAAGGCTATTGTTAAACTTAATTATAATACAAAATTGGCTAATTGGTATTCATACAGAACAAATAAGGAAGCAAACTCTAAAATGAAGAAAAAATCAACAAAAAAAAAACAAAATTTTTACATTCAGGTCAGTTACTCAGGGCAATTATTTAAGCGATTCTCCCATGATACTAAAAACGGAAATCTAATCGTTTAGTATTATGTTCGCCAGCCAGATTAAATGTGAAATAATACATCAAAGGTATAACGGTTTCTCCGCTTTTATATTAGGTTACTAAGACACACTGAACACAATCTAAAAGAAAAAAAATAAGTGAACGTCGTACATAGAGTATCTAATTAATTATTGCTAATTATAAGTAATATCTTTAATTCATATATGCCAAGAATAAAAAGTTAAGTTCTATAGTGTGATATTCTAGTATTGTTAAACTATTTATTTCTATGCAAGAAGTCTCATCTTTACAATACACAATGAAAGGAAAAACTGCAGTTATCTGTTCGATATCTGACCGTTTTACATGTAAAGCGGCCAGATATCGAACAGATAACTGCTGTTGTTACGTTTCATAAATCGGGCATTAATGGAGCTGTTATTAAATATTGTTGTATTGAGTGTGTGTGAGAACACCGCACCTACAGTTGCAGTAATTATTTCACCGACTATTTTTTATTATTGCCTGGTATAATCTTATTATTTTATGGTTTAGCAGGTTATCGTACACGGAAGCTTAGATCTGCACGCTAACGTAACTATTCCTTTTTTTAAATTTACATGAGTTTATATATTTAGAAAGTTGGATTTTTGTTCGTGGTTTCGCTGAAATAATCCGACTAGTTGGTGTAATATATGCATGGGTAGAAAACCTGTTTTTCTGTAGAAGTTTTATGCAAAGCATTTCATCTTTTTCTTTTATTGTCCGATGTAATAGAATACTAGCTGCGGTTAGAACAAAATTTTGGTCCCTCGTTGGAAAGAATATAATAAAGAAAATTATCCCTAATTGTATGACATGCTTTAGAGCTAAACCCTTACAATGCAACCAACAATTGCCCAAGTTGAGTTCAACCATCGAGACCATTTACAACCTTTGGAAGTAGATTATTGTGGCCCAATTTACCTAAAGAAGGTTATGGAAGGAACAAAGGACTAATAAAAACCTACATTACTATTTTTGTCTGTTTCTCTGTAAGGGCAGAACACATGGAACTGGCGCACAAGACTGAACAACTGAATCATTTTTAGCCGTCCTGAAGCGATTTTTGGCAAGAAGAGGAAAAGTACACATTTAACATCTACTGTGACAATGCTACAAACCTTGTTGGAGCAAAAGATCAACTATTGGAATTACCAAAATTATTTGCTTCACAAAAACATCAAGAAAAAGTCTATAATGAGTTGCTAGCACACAACATTACATTTAATTTTATAGCGCAAAGGTCACCATCAAACTCTGAAGGATTATGGGAATCTGCCGTAAAGGCGTGTAAGCATCATCTCTTAAGCGTGAGTAATAACCAACAAATGACACATGACGAAACTAATTTGTTCTTAATTGAAATTGAAAGTGTGTAACGATCTATTCACTTTGGTTTTCCTTAAAATAAGCGAATAGAGATATGATTACAGATTGTTTTTCAATCACTAAATAGATCGATAACGTAAGATAATAGAATAGGGTGGCTTAAAATAAAAAATACCCTTGATTTATGTTCTTACTTTATCTTGCAAGCTTCTCTTATGAAACATTTCTGAGAATCATAATAGCTTTTGACGGAGGTTTCAATACCGGCAATTATCTCCTCTGTTGGTATTTTGCGGTCCGATAGGCCGTATTTCAAACCTTTATTTAGTAAAGCGAGTTCGTCTTTATTAAAAGTCTCCGATGACTGATTTATAACTAGTGTCTCTTCCATAGGTGTCTCGGATTTATATTCAATCCTAGGGCACAACTTCTTGAATTTTTTATCTAGTTTTGCAACATTTATATAGTCGCAAAACTAGATAACAACAAGGTGGTAAGGATATTTTTTATTTTAAACTTAGACCGATAACTAACAAAACAAACGCATCAGTGGATATGTAATCAATAACATCAAGTTTACGACTTCGCTAAAAAAATTACAATTTTTTTGTTAATTTGCTACTTTAAATTCTTAGATATTCGAGATCTGGGCGATTGTTAAACTATAGGTGTGTTCAGTTGACTTTTAGTTCCTTTAGCTCTTTTGTTGAAACGATGGTGGATGACTGGGAAAGATTGTTTTAGATTCTGAAGGAAAGTTTCCGAATCTTGCTTTTGCAACAAAACTTTCGTTGAATTCATTGGTCGTTGGGAAGCGTGGTATTGATCAACGAGATCTTTCGATATAACCACCCGTAATTTTTCTGTGTTTTATCAAAGACATTTTTTGAGAAATCTATTAATATTGATTTGCTGATTGCCCATAGTGAAACGCGTCCGTACGCGCCCTAATACATATGATTTTTCACGTATTTAATATTATTTTAACTACAAATCGGTAGACTGACTTTTGGCTCGGCCTGTATATTATTACAGCATGTTTTTAATTTAAATACTTTTCCTGTATATCTTTACGCACATTAATAATCTTTTTTCTCTCTAATAATCACACACCAAACTTCACTAGGCGTTTATTATGTTTAGAAACGTCTTTAAATTACTAGCCTCGTAATAATATCTACAATTCACGCGTAATAATACGGCCAGGCTTGTATCATAAAGCCGCTAAAACCTCTTCCAAATATAATTTCAGAATCGTGCTAGTACACGTCTATTTTACACGCTATCATTACCGCGCTACGATATTAAATTTACTTTTAACCTACGATTATTATACGGGCAAAAGTTCGTTTCCACGAAGATCAATCTCGAGGATATTACCGAGGGTGTTCGGAAAGTTTTGGCATAGCTTAAAATAAGTACCAATTATAATTATTGATTGTGTGCGTGCTTGATAATGTATGATCAGACATGCGTGGAATCGGCAATGATTCCGCAATCTCTGAAGAACTTGTTTCGACTTTCGCTTCGCTCTGTATAAACTAAGGCACTCCTCATGTATCCTAAATTTGACACACGATCAATAATCTCCGAAAGCTGCCACTGGATATTAAACGGATTCAGGTGTGTTCCAAAAATAAACCGGACGGATGGGCTGCTCCAGTATTTAAATAAAATATCAATGCGCGCTGTTGAAACAACGGCAGATTCGTATTGCGAGAAAATATCGCTGCGATTCATAAAGGGAACGCCAGTTTGGTGGCATATAAAAATGCATATCCTACGAAGCGTTGCATACTTAATTTATCTGATAAATGTAACTGTATGGAGTAGCCGCATAGGTTGAATAAAACGATTACCATAAATTTGACTCGAGGGGCAATCATAATTTATTATACCAGTTAATCAAGGTACACGAAAAAAGGATTCATTTATATTAGATATTGTCTTTCCTTACTTAATAATAAATTGTAGGGTCTTAAGCGAAGATTGCTAAAATAAATTGGCTAAAATGTAGAATATTTAACCAGATTTACGAAACCGACATTTCCCCTAAAGTCAAAAACGGTATATTTTCCAAGATCAATTTTTGATAAGGTAAATAACCTGTTTCGCCCGGTAAAATTAATGCCATACGTACATATGTATGTAATATCGGTAAATTGTATATTTAAGTAACAAAATATATGCTTGAAAGTCTTCTGCGGAATATGTAGATTTACTTATGCATTTTTGGTCGGTTTTAATAACTAGTTTAGTGGGTTAGTGTGTTTGTGGCGTTAAGTATAGCTTCGTTATCTTTCAGCATTATTTATGGCAGACATATTCGATGGATGTTTATTTAACTCTGGCGCAAGAGGTGGGATGCTACGAGGTACTAATAATAATATATAAATTATAGAATCTAAACGGATACATTCACATATGCTAATTTATTGGTCTTAATGGAATACATAGTATGTACGTAGGATTTTAAAAGAATCTTCTTCCCTTCTCTTGTTTTTAAAGGACTTTACTATACTATTATTTTCTAGTTCCTGTATGTTATCGAATAAGCAGACATTTAAGACTTTATTGCGAGCATTTTGCGCAAGAGCATATTAGATAGAGCAAACCTAGTGTATAGCATTTGATAAGAGTAAATTAAATTTTTATTAGTGGGTGAGCTCTATTGCGCAACATAAGAGCCACTATGGTGTCTAATAGCAATGATATACAGTAAGAAGTTCAACGCATCCTGTCAATGATTCATTATGTCTATTTTCAAACGGGAAATTGCTCTACCGACCGGCATTCCTAAAAGCCCTGTTTGTGAAATCGTATCTGAACTACACTATCAAAAAGTGTCCGCGAGGATGGGTACCAAAACTATCGTCAGGAAAACGGATTTATATAGTTACAAGAGACGAAACGTGGGTACAGCACCATGCCCCCGAATCAAAAAAAAGACTCGATGACGTAGAAGCATCCAAGTTAACCAACACCGAAAAAAAAATCAAAGTTCAGCAGTCTGCAAAAGAGACAATAGCAACTGTGTTCTGGGATATCCAAAGCATTTTGCTCATAGAGCTTTTACCACTGAAAGCGATAATCTATTTATTGTCAAATTCTCGAAAAACCACACAAACCCATTCGGTAGAAAAGAAGAGTAAGGTTGACGAAAGAAATCAGGTTCTTGTATGACAATACAATACCGCACACCTCAAATCAGACGAAGGATTGCCTTCAGAAACAGAATTGGGAAGTTATGGTCCATCTGTCTTATAGTCCAGATCTGGCTCCTTCTGATTTTCATTTGTTTGAGCCGTCGAAAGCTCATTTGCCGGGTAAAAGGTTTAAAGTCGACGCGAAGTTCAAGAGGAATTGCGGTAGTATTTTACAAATTTGGATCACACCATTTACGAAGTGGGTTTGTAGAAGCTTGTGCCTCGTTGGGATAAGTGCCTTAACATTGGTAGCGATTATGTTGAAAAGTAGCTAATAGTTCACGCTTTCACTTAGTGTATGTTTGATTTTTATGAATAAAGTAGTGTCTTTAATTCACAAATGTACCTTGGTAACCGGACATCCCTCGTATTTCAAAAAAAAGTAATTTAATTTTATGTGAAATGTTAGAAGTATTCATTGGTATATAGAGCTGCCTTTTATTTAAACCAGCTGTTTGTTGAATCCCATTTGACGAAGGTAGTGATTTTTCTACATTTTTCTTTGCTCTTTTAATGACCTGAGAGATGGTCACATTCAAACCTTGACATTCAGAAGCCAAATGCTAATCTAGATTTATTACAAACCCATTCACTCAAAAATGAATTCAAATACTTTCATAGCAAACAGGCAACATCGAACCCAGTCCAGATCCACTACCTCCATGCTTCCGAATTACCTGCACAAGAAATTGGCACATAAGCCGGTCGTGCGTGAGATAGGGACATCTGTTTACTTGTTTTATTGCGTATTTTGGCAGCGGACGCCACCGAATTATCAGCACCATCGAGTGGTAAAGTTAATTGGCGATTGTACTGCAGCTACTTCTCGGATTTATCTCGTAAGGGCTTACGGCACTACGCCATCGCGTTAGCACGGAAAGTTCGTGGTTTCCGATACACGCGAGCCGTGTAGGCCAATAACACGTGTTCCGATCTCACCATTTCATCGGTGCTGTCGTTTTTTTCCATACACCACAATCGTCCATGAACTACGTATAGAAGTGTCCACGTGTCGAAATTGTTGGTGAGCTTCTAAGGAATAACGAATGGTTTTATTATTTCGTGACTAGGATTACTACATATTTAGACCTGCGTCCGTGGATAAGTTACAATATTATAAAAGCTAACAAAGGCTGATTTAAGCTGTAAAAGCCATTGATTACCAGGTAAATCATGTACCATACACCTACAGGTACTATGTCCGTTGGTTTGGATAGTCGCCCTCTCGAGACCTCGTGCGTGCATCCTACATCTTACACGATAAATATTTTAGGGGAATTCCAGTCATGATGTAAAAATTTCGTGTCTTGTATCGTCAGAACGAACAAAAAAATTATCATCCGTCGCTGTTCTTCCTGGTGTAGTGTTGTTATAACAAACATATTCGATTGAGAAGGAAATACAATTTTAGAGGTAAGGACAAACAAGTTCTTACGGAATTTGATATCACCAAGAGTTCACAATGTCAGTTCGTTTATCTGTACAAATGCGTAAGTATTCTATGATAAATAAGTTAGGGTAATCAAGAATTATTAATTGATTTCAAACGGTAGAGGGTAATATCTGATAAAAAGTTCAATAAAAATAAGTTTTACACTTCTTTAAAATTAATAATTTAGCAGCTAGCTCGCAGCTTATATTAACTTTATCTAGTAGGTTGTGTAGGTTGTCCTTTTCCCTTCAATTTATCTTCCCCTCTCTCTCTCTCTCTGAAAATCGGAACTTTGAATAACCTACGTTTTAAGTTGGGCCACCATGCAGATACCCTGCAAGTTTCATCGAAATCGGTTCAATGGTTTAGATTTGAAAAAGGAAGGAAAATGCAGGGAGAAACCCGATTTTATTTGCAAGAAAAGCTAGAATGAATCGAAGAGGAAATATTTGTCTGGCCAAAATCATTTAATGGTTAGGTCTCATACTAATGGAAAATAGTAAAAGAAGTTTCTAAACAATGTAAAACTTGAAAAGATTTCTTTAAATAAAATATAAATGTGAAAGGAATCAACCACCACCATCAAGTGGGAGCATTTTTTTTTTATGGAGGGTTAGGGAAACAATCTTCAAAAGACATCTGCCGCCCTTGTTCGCCAAATTTTTCCCGGCTAAAGAACCCCTCTCGAAAGCCGTTCAGGGTTCTCTTTGGAACTACGCTAGCGCCGGTATTACTTCAAATAGAAAATGTTGAAAGGTATTTTAAAGCGGTGTTCTTCTTTGCTACGTCATATTTCTTATCATCGTTTAGTTTCCTCTTTCTTGTATTATTCCTTTAGTCTACCACTTCACCACCATCTCTTCGGTCTTTTTCTTTGATAGTAAGTATTTCTCTAGCCATTGAAGCTACCAGTTTCCATTGGGTATTCCATTCTTGCGCATCCATCTCTGCAGAAAAACCAGTGGGCATAGAGGCATCCACGTCCAAACAGTGATAATTCATCTCCCCATGTATTCTTCATATCCATGGTCCTATGTCTTATTAGCCTCTTAGTCCATGTAGTTGTGCATCGTCCTCACTTCATAGCATTTGCCAGCTCTCGACGATTTATATTTGAGTGTGTTATTTTGCATTTGGGTCAACTTACCGTTTTGCCAATAGGTCTACTGGTCACTCACTGAAAATAATTGAGGATCTGCGTTCTGTTGAGCATCAGCTAATAATGCGACTATTGCGTCCATACCCTATTTATGATAACAGATGAAATATGTACCAACTAGTTAAATCAAAATCACTAATTTACAATGCTAAATATCCAAATCTACGAACTGTCCTTTCACGGGATAATATGACAGATGACAAATCTATTTGTTGAGCAGATGTGAGCAAAATTTTGGCAACATAGTTATGACATTTGTTAATATCCGACTTCGTCTGTTGCCTTAAATAGATTATAATGGGTTCCGTGCATTCTCATCATCTGAAATTGCGTTACGGAAAATTTTTCGCTTCGCAGGCCAAACCCTTCTATTCAGTGTATATTTAACTGATTATTATTATTATATAAACAAGAAAGAAACGTATATTGACAATTATTCCGCCTCAATTTTTAAATCTCCTCTAATCAATAAACCAGCTGTAAATTATCTGTTTTTGATGTATTTCTTGTTCCCTTTTTCACTGTAGTTCATATGTAGCAAAAAAGATAACTAATAGAAGCGATTAGCGATAAAATAAATTTCTTCATATACACGTATTTCATCTGCGATCTTCAACGCCTAGTGACAATAATTGCCACAGTTCTTATGAAGGATCGGCAAACGAGCAGACGCCTATTACGGTTTTATTGTCCAAGATTCCCGTGCTTTAGAACGATCGGGATGAAACAACGGAGCCGCTCAATAAATAAACATTACGGATGCAATTAAACGGGAATGTCATAAAATTATCCGGAATGGAAAATGTATGCATCAGCATAGGTATACGAATAGGCAATTAAAACCTGCATCTTAATGACCACGTGGTTGCTACTAGCGGACGATATCTCGCGTGCTTCTTTCCAGGGTTTTTCTCCGCTAGCAGTCGTTCGTTTAGTAAAACGTCAGTTGGTGCTTTTTAAAACGGAAAATATATTGGGACAGGCTCGTTATGTACACCCAGTGTGGCTATAAAATCAAACTGCAATGCAATGCAGTAACGTTTAAAATGATGAAAATTAAGAACATTTAAGAAAAAGGTAAACAAAAATAAAAAAGAAAAAAGTAAAGGAGACTTTGGAAAAGTGTGTTGCAGACTTCATTTGACGGTTTCTAGAAACAGCCTCAAATACCTGAGAGTGAGGCATTGTTCGTTCGTTGAAATGGGCGAACTTTGCTCCCTAAAGTAACATCGTTAAAATTTCAATTTATTTTGTATAATTGCAGAGTTTATTTTTCCGTTGTTTAATTTAATAAGAATCGTTGTTTATTTTCCTACTTAGAATTGCTTTCTCGTTCTCCTACATCGCATAGAAACTACAAAATGAGTATAAGGACTTCTTACAGCAATCTGAGAGTACAGTAAAATTATGCAGTATTACCTGATTGAGCGGACACGTATCCTTGCTCGGTTTATGATACATTGCGACTCGATATCTTTCGTCAGTGAGATTCGAACGCGCCGTTGTCATTCACAAAGCAATCCTCCGTTTTGATGTGGGCATACGTGTATATCGGGTGCTACAGAAGATGTATAATAATTTTAATGATTTAAAAGTGCAGTTCTTTTTCAACGTTCATAACCAACTACAGTGAAGGAAATAAATATAAAGGCAGTGGATATTTTAGGGATATTTATTGTTCTATTGAAAAAAATTCATACTAAAGTGAATAAACATAATTAATAATAACATAAAGATGACAAATTCTACAGGATTTCTTGTAATATAAACAATAATATAAAATAAAGTTAGGAATTTTGCTATAATATGAGGGAAATAATTATAAAGGCACAGATATGTTTTAAATAAAGAAAAAGAAACTAGTATTTTGTGTGATCACCATTGTGCCTAATTACCTCAAATAGCCTTTGTGGCATACAGTTTATTAATTTTTGGAAATAATCCATATCTAAGTTACCCCAAACTTCTTCTATTCTTTAATTGTAAAAAATTGACGACCGTTTTGTTAAACTTGACGGGCCATTACTCCCCATAAATTTTCTATTGGGTCTAGGTCTGGGCTACGTACTGGCCACTCAAAACTGTCACGTTATTCACCCTAAACCATTCTTTCAGTAAAGTGGACTTGTGGATAGATGCGTTATCTTGTTGAAATTTCCAATTAGGGCCTGCTAGCATTTCGGCAGAAGGATGTTATGCTTCCTCTAAAACTTTCTGATACTTACCACTATTCATTTTATTAGAAATAAACACGAGCGGTAACACACCACTGAAACAGAACGCCCCCCATATCATCACATTTCCACCGACAAAGTTGCGATGCAACTTTATATTCCTTGGTGCCCTCACGTCTTGCCAGTGATAATGTAACCCATCCGGGCCGTCTAAATTAAATTTCTTTTCGTCGCTAAGAACAACCATTTGCCATTCCTGATCCCAAGCCATGTGCTTAGAAGCAAACTCCAGTCTCTTCTTCTTTAGGTCTGCAGTTAACAGTGGTTTTTTCAGAGTTTTCTGCCATTTGACCGTCGAATCAGTTTGTAAAATTTGTCTAGTTCTTCTGGTAGTTACTGGTAATTCTAGCTTCTTTATTTGTGATGCGGTTAAACATTTTAGTGTTGCTTCCCGAATAATTTTTCGTTTATTACGCTCTATCAGCTTAGGTTTCGATCTTTTTCGAGTAATTGCATTGTATCTATCACCTAATTTAATAAAATTATCTATAACTGTAGAGGATCTGTTAAGTTGTAGAACAATTTTGCAATTTGAAAAATCATTTTTCTTGAGAATGCAAATTGTGCTCTTCTCCGCTTCAGTTAAGCTTTTTCCGCGTGGCATTTCTGCAAGCAACGATGTTCGCGATTAAATAATTTGAAATTATAGTAAAATGACTTACTAAATTTATCTTCGTATCAAGTTAGTCGAAAATTTTTCGAAACAAGGCGATAATTACCTCTACTTATAACTGCCTTTATATTTATTTCACCTGCGCCCTCACTATATGCATAGCGAAATGAAACTAAACTAGTTCCATCTTGCATCATACATCAAGTTTCAAAGTCATGTATATGTGCGATCTTGGTGGGTTTGATCTACGTATATATGTTGCAGTATGCAATAAAATTCGATATGAAAATATTTTAGATTAAGATGTATGCCCTTACAGCTATTTCCTTCACTGTATATTCCTGCCATTCCCACAAAGGCGAGGCAACAGAATTTTCACGCTACAGAGAGAATCGGTTCGTCTGGTGTTTAGGCAAAATCTCCTGGTAGAAAAAGCCTAGTTTGGTGAATGCCCAAGGTATTCTACAATGTCTCTTCAAAATCGCTCCATCTATCTGTTTGATGGATTCTTACACATCAATTAAGATACATTTTTACTTCAGCCTGGTGTAGGATGGAGATGTTCAATTGGGTTATAAATGAACTTCGTCGTCACAAACAGCTTTGTGAATACGTGGCATTGTTAATTGCTGATGCAAGTAAGTAAATTTACATGATACTCCTCCATAACGTATTGATTTTCACGTGTCCAGTAAGAACAACTGTGGGGCTTAATCGAACTAATTCATTTGTACCTGATCACCAATACAGGGATTTTCTGATATATGTATCACATCGCTAGTTATATGAAATGCGGATACACATAGGCTTCTATTAGATGCTTCATTTTGATGTAGAGTGTACTATAAAAGAGAATGACGTTTAGCCCGCGGTGCCTTACCATCTACTCCTCCCGTTTTTCTAATTTATCAACCGCGCAATCGACACGTACACATTCCACGGTCCATGTTAATTTATTATCGCGATTCGCGGCGCCTCTCGACTTGTACCACCGGTCAATAACGACGTTTAATGTTGGCGCGATTTTTCTAATCTCCCCAGTCTACTCCCGTCTGACGAAAGCTGCTAATCTAAAATTACAGCGCTCGGAGTAGCGGCTCTCGCGGGAATTTCCCCCGACGGGGGTATCGGCCACGATCGCGGCTGAATTTTCTTGTATGCACGACCGACAGACCGCCTCACTGTTGTTATCTTGCTGTTTGAGTCGACCATGAAGACCGTTGATAGATGGAGGATCGCTATTCCGTAACGTTCTGTAATAATAAGCTAGTAGAGATAAGGGGAAGAAGGTGGTTCAAGTTATTGTTAGAGCCCTGCATACACGCGAATATCTGCATCCGCAGATAGGATGCGGATAGAGTAAGCAGAATTGCGGTTCATCCGTATAGTCGTTTTTGATAATGTTATTTTGCCATCGTTATTAGTTAAATAAGTTTTAACAACATTAAAACATCTATATCTTACAAACATGCAATAAAATTAATATAGAGTATTAAAAAATTCGACTCGAAAGAGCATGGGAAATTTTGCGGTCATTCATTAAATGTAATATTTAAGTTTAATGTCAATTTAATTGGCTACTAACAAGAATATATGTACTAACAATAACTACACGTCTAGAAAACTAAATATGCCTTAGGTATAAAAAGGATGCAATATTATGTTTACATAGTTGCATTTAATAACACATTCTAAGAATCCTCACCGGAATCACAGTGTCTGCAAATATAGTAGAGGCTTTTCCTACTGCAGTTAAAATGTGCCCACTGTTTACATTGACGACACTGCAACCAGTCTTCTTTGCTAACAGAATAGGCGCCACAACATTCTAAAGAATACACTTCTTCGCCACTTGATTCTGAAGAATACAATATATTTGGTTTAGTACTTTTCTGTTTATTTTTTAGTTTTTCCTATTGTTATTTATATTTTCAAAATAACGTTTTGTAGTCATCTTCTTTTTTGGAGTTCTTTCTTCAATTAAACGTTTCTCCGGCGTATCTGTTAAAACTGCCGCCTTTCCTTTTGCTCTTCCACCTTGTCTGGGTTTATCTACGTCAGCTTTGGGATATGGCTTTATATTTTGGGGTGTTACAATTTTTTTGTTTCCGAAATAGGTGCTCCTGTGCTGCATGTCCTTGTAGAAGTGCTGTTGATTGATGTCAAAGGTGATTAGTCGAGTAACATTAATGCCATTCTTATCATTATTAGTAGTTTCCCTTACTTTATCACTGACTAAAGGTCTTTCGTTGACAGTTGATGGGGCAAAGTCAGACTCACTAAATACTTCTCTATTGAAGAGAATCCAGCAAGAATATTAGTTGGGGTAGTGGCCAGGGGCAGTGATGCTTTGACAATTAAGGGCAAATCAGAAATCGTCATCCATTCTCCTGGATTATTTTTTATCCATTGATCACCAGAATTATTAAAATACTTCTTGAATGGGCCATAAACTCCTCGGTATAAAGGTTGTAACCTGTGGGAAGTGTGTGGGGCGAATGAGAGCAAAGTTTTTGAATTGGCTCTGCAGTAATCTATTAAAGGTATGGAAATTTGTGAGGAATAGTTATCTAAAATGATCAGCACTTTATTGGTTTCGCTGGGTTTGGTATGCTTTACAGAATGCTACATAAAGACAAGGAAATTGTCTTCTTGCATCCATCCTGACTTATTGCCACATCCTATGCACCTTGTAGATTTCGCCTTAAAAACGCTACAAGTCAATCCTCACTAGCATGTTCAATTTCATTCCACTTTGCAAGATACCTGAGGTTATTACGACTGGCAAAATGAAACGCAAGTGTTCTTTAATCTCTTGTAGTAATACCATAATAAAGATCTACAGCTTCTTCACAGTGTTTAACAAGCTGTTGTTCTTGTTCTACAGCAAAAATTTTGCTGTGGGGATTGTAGCCAACTTTTGGTTGTGAATTATTCCCAAATGCTTTTACGAAAGGATATAAGGACACGTGACACATTCCATAATATTCGGCGACTTTTGTAATAGACTGTTTACCTTCAGTTACCTTCTTTGCAGCTTCTTCAAAGATAACCTGGGGTATCAAACGCCTCTCTGTTTTTCGGGGTCTTGGCTTTACCATGTCTTTTTTTCCAAAATCTATAAACAAGCAGTCATGATAGGAGCTAACCTAAGTAATTTGAATATGGATATGGATTGTAACATGTTACAATTGACACCGTACCACATGTTACAATCGACACCTTTACTTCCACTTAACTAATATGCTTTGTTTATTGACATCTGTTAATACCCTCAAAAGTCTACCCTATGAAATGAGTAGCTTAATCTACACCTCTTACTAAACCTTCTTCAGAATATCAGAAATTTCAGCACACTACCCAATATAATATTATAAAGTACAAAACTGTTTGTTTGCACACAATCAGCGCACACGATTTTGGCAACACTTTACAATATAATGCGATCTTCATTACCAAGGGCCTCCAAACGCACAATTTAATTTTTTTCCCAAAGATGTGTCCACCATTTCTTTGTTACAATCGACACCAGTTACAACTGACACCAGCCTCCCCTATTGTCCATTTTTGGTTTTCTTGTGCTACAATATTATTCAAATATGGCGCGTTGTCACGCCCACTGGGTTTTATGACGACACACTAATGGGGTCAATTCTGTTACTAGATCTACTAAGGTCATATAATTTGTACCCAACGATCACTTCTTCAAAAGTAGTTACTGACCGGTCGCAAACAACAATGGATAACAACGTTGCTACATGATTTCCTCAGATCCTGTTATTTTAAAACTTCTCAAAACATGCAATAACTGACATATTTCCGGATGTATTGTGTTGTATAAATCTTTCTTGAAATGCGTAAAGTGGGATTTTTTATCGTCAAAATATTTATTTAATAATATTTTGTTAAATAGGTACTATGGAAATCAATGATTGTGCTAAATTGTTTGTTGTTTCAGTTGTTTCATATTGTTATCAATGTATCTATGTAGCTGCATCAATTATTTTCTTGCAAACAAAATCATATTAAACAAATATGCGAAATTTGTGAATACAAAGACCTTCAACGTCCTCGTATCATTAACACAATGTCATTCATCCTTCTGAATCCTGCAGACACACAGACACTCAACTACCTCGTGTAGGAGATATAAATATACATAGAAATACCTCTATTTAAATACAGTTAACCCTTACTCCCAAACTCAGACGAATCCATTATCGACAACTCCACACCCTACAGACCGATGCGTCACATTAAAATTTAATTGTCCGCTTTAGGTCTACGGGTAAAATGTCTCGCGCCGCTTCCCACTCGCGGAAGAGAACATGGAATCAATTTTAGTTGTTTAGATTATATTGACTACTACTTTAAGACGAGATAATGGAGTGAGGTGATTGACTTCTTGTTACGGCAGTGTCTCGTTTTGTGTAGCGTTTTCTTTGAATGTACCTGACCTACAAGGCGGTTGAATGTGATTTGAAATTATTAGGTGACATACTTTGCAAATTATTTATGGCGTGTGTGCAGGAATTGAATCGAATCGTATATTATTTATGCCGTCTAGCTTTGGTACTGTCAACGTGCTTTGATTTATCCACACACGCTACGTTCATAGGGAATTGTTGAATAGATATTTAAAAAAAGGAGACTAGAGTTAGAAAAGATTTACTTGTTGGTACAAGAAAGGTGTTAATAAGGTGATGGCATCGCCTCATTGTAACTCCCGAATGCATGTACGTGCGATAATTGGATCTGGTAGTTCAAATGTAACTCTATAAGTATGTAGGTATACAGTAAGAGCGATCGTCCTATAGTCATCCGATGTGACAGGAAGTCAGTGCTTCTGAACGCGGCGCGATATATCACATGCAACCAAACTAACACGATAGGGAAAAGAGAGAGGCAATAAATGTATTGACATTATTATTGATAAGAAGACTTACTAAATTTTCAAATAAAAATAAAATACTATAAAAAAATAACGTGTTACGTTATGAAATCAAAAATAATGTAATAGAGAAATAAAAAACGAATTGTATTTTCTACTGTCATAATATCCTTTGTCCAGACAAAGAAGATTATTACAGTAGAGTTAATGAAATGATTGTAAATGGTCCCTATGTACAATTAAAGAAAAACCCTCTTCCTAAAATGATTCGTCACGCAAAAGAAGTACTCAAGAATTGTCCGGAATTGGTAACTTCTGCCTTTAAACTTAGGTTAAATGTCTCTAACCCAGTAATACCGAGAATGTATTCTCTACCCATAATTCATAAACCGGATAACTCGATGAGACCAATTGCATCAGGTATTAACTCACCGACTTACCTGATGTCAAAATGATTGAATTTAAAAACTTGCCCGTCAAACAAGTTTTTTATTAGAAAATTCACTTGAGTTTATAAACAATCAAAAATCGTAGACTAAAAGACGGTGAGATTTTAGTTTCATTTGATGTAAGTTCATTATTTCCTTCGGTACCGATCCCAGAAACTATATATCGATATTTGGAAGATAATTTGGACAGTGGAAAAACTGATGAATACATCAGGTCGATCAGGCTATGCATGTTTCAGAACTGTTTTCAGATAGGAAACAAGTTCTTACGAACACCAGCATGGCACAGCAATGGGTAATAGTTTATCCCCATTTATCGCCAATTTATTGTGAGCAATTTTGAAATTGAGTTTAGAAAGACTCCGAATGTTTGGGTCAGATGTGTAGATGATATTTTCGCCATATTTGATACAAACTCTTATAACTTGAATCAGCTTTTAGATGAACTTAATTCTAAATTCAAAACCAAAAAGTTTACGCTAGAAAAAAAGAATAATAATGAACATTTCCATTCTTAAATACCCCAGTAATTAGAAATAAGGAAGGTAGTGTTATTCAAGTGATATTCTGTGTGGTGCATCTCTCTCAGAGTGCTACGTCTAACATTATCTTCCTTTGTAGATTCTGCTGAGATTTTTAGTTTTATTTTTACTAGTTTATGCCATCGTATCCTATTATTTTAAATCTAATGAGTCGACAAAATGTCTAGGAACATTCAATATTGTTTTGGATAACATGTTTTGCATGCAATAACACAACATTAACTAGAAACGGAAATATAACCTTGAAAACATATGAACATGCAATACATTGCACTCGCTATCCAATAACTAAAGTATCTCTCGTCTTCATGTACGGCTAGACGTAAGCTCGCCCACATTTTACCCACTACACCGAGAAAAAGAAAATGTTAATCCAACGCAAAACGCATTAACTTAACATTCTAATCTGTTAAGTTAATGTGTTTTGCGTTGACTTAATATTTTCTCTTTCTCGGTGTACTGGGGGGACTATATATTGATTTCTCGTAGTGTATACGGTAGTTGCGGTACTACTTAAGTAGAAATGGGTCATATAATGATCGGATTGACGTACTGTTCTTTACGTTATCGAATCTGCTGCAGATGTAGGAGGCGTTATTAAATGAACAACAATGGAATGATCGGTAAATAGGCTGGAAGCAGCGATTGAAGCGATTGAAACTTCTGGTCTGGTAGGTTCAGTTAGAACCTTTGATAGGGGGCCGCTGTAGAGAGAACCGCATTGTTACTGTGGTGGTGGTTATATCTATTATTCCCTGATATTAACCTAGTCCAATCTATATTTGAGTATATGTGTTTAAAGTAACGGTATTAGTTATATTGTAGTTGATTACTCGCAAGAGAGCCGTTTTCTTGTATGATTTAAATCCAAATAGTTTTCATTGAAAACTAAAGCGTTTGGACGAATTGTTGGTAAAATTAGGTTAGGTTAAGAGTTAGTAGAAACAAGTCAAATTACCTTGACCACTACAATGAATAAATAAATCTAGATACCTCTTTCAGCAAACTAGATTTGTTCTTCGCAAGATTAGTATACACTATCTAACTATCTAGCTATGTAATGTAATGCAATGTGATACTAATACGTAATGTAATGTCAATATAAATCTAAATCTCTAAAAGTTTAGTCTCTACCCACTTTTGCATACTCAATACTTCTAATCTGAAACAAAAATGTCTGAAACTTTTAGAATTGTAGATATCTTGTTATTTTACAACTGTTCAAAGGACGTTAAAGAAAATATATTAGCTTTAGATTAAGTACATATATCATAACAGAAAAATAACACAGCTAATATATAAAAATTCTTTCGAAATATTGGGTAAAATTTTTCAAATGCTTCTTAATTGTCTAGAACTCCAAAATCCTGAAATTTAATAGTCTATGCAGAAATTGTTGTTTCCCTTTATTGTGCCATGTTCCCGCAATAGTAAAATCATTATTAACATGAATTATAGATATAAGAAGTGGTGAAAATATGTGTGAATTGGATGTACGTCTCCAAAATCTTTGTAATAAAAGATACAAATATAGGAAATTCTGAGAAATTAAAATATTAATTTGGCTGATTTGACCAAAACATTTAAGTGGTTGAAGGCGTAGAGAGCTGTGGATAAATTAAGGTTGATTTTATCATATTTTGCTAATATTATCCAGGAGTAATCCCCCTTCCTTATATTTTATATATATATATATTATTCTATTCTTCTGTATTTCTCTTTTGTGGAGGTGAAATGCAGTTACGCACAATGTGCTGGACTCCTTCAAAAGAGGCTACCAGCTAAAACACCCCCATGTCTCCTAAAGTCCAGCTCAGAACGTTTATCACATTACTTCAGGCTGGGTTTGTTAATATGGCTGTATATGGGCCCTACTTCATTATAGTAGGCTGGGTATTAATCAGCGAACAGTAGCTGATTAATATCCAGCCTACTCTCATATACCAGCTGATAAAGAAGTTCGTCAGCTAGTCTACCTGTATTTGTACTAATCTGGATTACTCTAATCATTGACAAATCTTCCTAGCGTTCTCCAGGGCGCTCAGGTACACCGCACATTTCTTCGTGCCGGGCACGTGCTGCACCTTATCCCGAGGGTGTCCTGCCTCAATACAAATCTGGCATTCGCAGATCGCTGCGCATCCCTTAGCTTTGTGTTCAGCGCTTCCGCACTTGTAACACAAACCGCTCCTGTCGGTGCCCTTACATGCTCTAGCCAGATGCCCGTATCCTAGACATCGATAGCACTTTACCACCTCTGCTCTCCTGTGAACTCTGCCGCAAACCCATCCCTCCTTGATTGCCTTCAATAACTCATTAGCAAGGCGGTCACTCAGCTGGATTCTGGCTAATTTTAGGCCCCTGTTGTTTGTTTTAGTTAGAGTGACCCTTACCTCCGCATCGGGGATACCTAGTTGTTTATTTATGGCGTCTTGTACTTCCACCACCGTAGTGCAGCTATCCAGGTCGCGTATCTCTAGTGTTTGCCTTTGGTTTGAGGTTACGAACAGTTCCCATCTCCCCAAGGACTTCTCTGACTTTATTTCCGAAGGCCACTCCATTCTTAGGGTTTTTGCCGAATTCTAGTAGCACGTCACCAGATCTAGTCTGCCGCACCGCCTCTGGCGTAATGTCCCCTCTGATTGGAACTCCCCCTTAAGGCACTCGGGGCTGATATTTCCATGCACTTCCCCTCTGGTTCCCTTGAAATTTGACATCCATTACGTAATGTGGCCTCCACTACTGCTCGAAATCGCAGCGCCGTCAAGCACAATGACAGTGACGTAACACTCAAGTGGTAATTTGAGGACAAAGGTTTCATTTTGTCCTCAAATTACCACTTCTGACCAAATTGGCCAGTCGCCCAAACCACGCCAAATCAAAGCGCGCAATAAACACTACACGACGACACACATAGTTCAAATTTACTGTAATTCACTTTCAAAATCGCACGTCAGTCAGTAATTATTAGCAATAACAAATACATTTGTTATAGAAAAAATACCTATTCTTTGTGTAGGAACGATTTAACCGCTCGGTATGTAATTTATTACTTTTAAAAATGTACGACACGATATTTAGATGTTTTACCAGTTCGTGTTTCTGGTTTCAATATATTGATCCTAATAAGGTGTGCTGTTTTTGCTACATCTAGTAATTGCAGACATAGCGAATAGTTATTGGTAAAACAAGAACTGCCGTTATGATGGAGTTCGTGTAATTCAAATCTTGTTGTTATAATAATTTAGCTTTTTTTACGTACGCAGCTGTTTTTTTGTGTGTCAACATGACACGTTCATAAGTTGTTCCACATCCGCCTAACATTATTTATTAATTGCCCCTTCAATTGCTCTGAGGAAATTTAAAGGATCGAGTCGAGAAGTATGTATATGAACATTATTTTATGTTGTACAATTGGATTGTTAATAGTTCCTTCTTTTTGAACTAATTCCTATTATTCCCTAGGCCATATAATAATTGACGTTTTATACACCAGGTTGTTTGAAGTGAAGAAACAGGATATACATACATATGTATGTATGATTGTGCGCAGTTGTTGTTCTTAATAGCCGCGACGTTTTTATTTCTTGGTCGCTACATCTACAGGTATTATCGGCGCTCGTCCGTTGTTTTCTTGTCCACCGCAATTCACTTTGCGGAGCGGGCGCCCGATTATTTATCTCTAACAATTGAACACCGTGTGCCAATTGCCGCGTTTAATGTCCACGTTTATCTCGCAGGCTACCCCCTTAGTGCTGACGTGCCTTTCTATAATAGCCCGCTTGTGGTAAATATTGTTATTACCCGTCTCGAAACATTTCTCGAAAAGCGTTCGCCGTGTGTATAATTTGCTACGGCCGTGATTTTGCCGATATATTTTATGTTTCTGGTTCGCTTAATTGGTGCCGAAGCGGTGGCTCCGCCGTGAATCATTTTTGCGCGTTCATTTGCGATGATATCTGTCGCCGACTGAACAACGCTCAGGGAGAGAGAATATGAATTGTTTTCTTATTGCGATGTGGGTATTATTATGGGTGATGTTTATGTAGTGAAGCCAATGAAATGGGCCACTTGAGTTGTAAATTGAAAAAAAAAATAGTATCTGTTCAACAAACAGTTAAGTGGGCGCAACTCTTCGGCAATTATGGATTTTATGACCTTTACGATTGATGCTTGTGGCAAACCATTGTTAGTTTCGCCTATAATTAGTTTAATTTTAATTTCAACTTCAAAGAAATATCATAAACCGAAAATTTAGGTAATTTCCGTCTTATTTTTCTTTAAGTATAGAGAAATAATAAAACAAAATTCTAAAAATTACTTGTGCCAATCTCTGGCAAGAACTTAATACACCATGACAGCTTACAACAGTTGCAAGTAGCACTGTTGGGAATTTTTGCGACAATAACCCTTAGAAATCCCAAGGCAGTGAGTTTTACGATAGACTCGGCTATTGTTTGGCCGCGGATGGGGGTGTTTTCGAACCCACCATAAAGTAACATTCTTGGAATTTCAATTTATTTTGTATAATTGTAGAGTTTATTTTTCCGTTGTTGAATTTAATAAGAATCCTACTTGGAATTACTTTTTCGTTCTCCTGCATCGCATAGCAGCTACAAAATGAATATAAAAAACTGTATTTTTTACCGTAATCTGAGAGTACAGAAAAATTACGCAGTATCACGTGATTGAGCGCACTCTTGCTCAGTTTATGATATACAACGACTGGATATCTCTCGTTGTCAGTAAGGCTCGAATGCGTGGTTGCCATTCACAAAGCAATCCCCCGTACCACTGTGGGCATTCGTGTATATAAACATTAATGAAAATGTATATGCAAACACATAATATTTCTGGACCACACAACCGCGCTAGTAGCGACAAACGGTCCACATACAGCTATATCCGACTACTGCGACCTGATCAGTGTAGGATAGAGAGCGCCTGCAACTTTTTCAACGTGCCGTATGTATACACTTTACAAGAGATGTTACCACGAAAAATCATAGGAGACATCTAGCGTAAACCCGAGCATTCATAATGATGATTTTACTGATTAGAATCTGATATAATAACTTAACATTTTGAGCTGAGGTTCACGCTAAACAAGCTCCATGCAACCGGGTCCTTACCCTGTATATCTCAATTGTGTTTTTACATTTACTATTTAAAAGTAGATAATAATTTTAATAATAAAGCAGTAATATTAAGGCTTAATTTGTAGAAAATGCTAGGATTCTAATAATAAAAATTCTGTAATAAATCATATAAATAAGGAACCCTCAGATATAGAAATCGCGGTATGTGCCATTACTAAAATTAATTGTACCTCCAGTTCAAGGACAAATTTCCGATGAATTGGACACGAGCAAACGAGCAGTTCGCTTTAATTTAAAACGTAGTAAATACAAATCATTCAAGAAAATACATGATTTTTTTCGTGACGGTACAATAATGCGATACTTGAAAGATACAACAACGACCAATATTTCTTTGAAAATATTTTACTCTGTACTTTACTGATGGGAGTTCTTTTGCTCACTACGCACGCCATAACTTTTCTGTTGTACGGTATTGGCCAACAGAAAAGGAGAATCTAACAGACTCGATACCCTCTAGAAGTAAATGTTTGGACAGGGATTTTATAATTCCATTATTGGTCCTTTCTTTTTTGAGGGTAATTTGAATGCGGAAAAATATGTAGATTTGCCGCAAATTAATATTTTACCTACTATTCTGGGGGTTGGTTTACATTTCGATGTTATTTGGTATCGAAAAGGTGAATATTTCCAACCCATAGCGCAAGAATACTCATCTTAAAAGAAATATTTCCTAAAGATTTGATTTGCACTACAGGCACAATTAACTGCCCACCAAGATGACCTGATCTATCGCCCAAAGATTTTTTTCTTATGGGGTAGTCTAGATGAAAGCATTTATGGATACCAGAAGCCACGTAATGTAGGTGAATTGCCGTAGAAAATTATTGATATTATGGGCAGAATGGAGCCGAATATTCTAGAAAATGTTTCGACGAGAATTTGGTCATTTCGTCTTTTTCTAAACATTTTAAATGTGTCTAATTTTTGCTCATCGTGCACTCAATCCTTGGTCGCGAATTAGAATGGGAATCACAGTAGATTAGGCAATACCATTTCGAATCATTCTTATTTTAAGGATCACTATCTTGTACCACTTTTCCTTTTTGGGCTTTATCCTTTGTTTTAGAATTTCCCGTTCTTTCCCTACTTCTCATTGTCTTCTTCTTCTTTATAAGCTGGTATTCAGCCCTTTTTCTTTCTAGTGCATCTGCTAGAACTGTTGTCTTTCTTATGTGACGCTTGGGTATCGTTTGCAATCTGGTCGACGCTTTCGGGAAGGGAAGGGTTTAACAACTTCAAGAGAAAATGGTACAGATACTGTTGTGCTGGCTGGTAATAACTAAGGATTTTCTCCATCATCACACTTCTGTTCCACTCAAGAATGTGAAAATCTATATTAAAATCTAGGGGCGGATCTACAAATCACAAACACTTTAGCCCATTGAGTTTTTGTATTTATCTCCCATTTTTGTACCCGTGCACTGTACCAGCCATTCCCAGATCCTTGTGCCAATCTGTACGGGTCCTTGGCCGGTTTTTCTGTAAACTTTTCTGGGTTAATTTTTGGTATCCAAAAGATTGCTTGTCCTCTAGGATCCAAGACTTGCACTCACATAAGATGTGGTAGGCAGTTTCTATTATCCAACCACACAGTCTACAGCTTGGGTTCTCAATATCAACCCCAATTTTCTGTAGGGGTCCTTTCGGTGCACAATGTCCTGTCAGGAGATCTATCGCTGTAGTAAGGTGATTCCTATAAAATTTAATAGTTCGTCAGCCTTCTTTACTGATGGCTCCTTCATAAAGGTTTTGCCATGACTTTCCATGGGTCAAAGAACAACAGCTAATGGGATACGTTGTTTCGCGGAACAATCAACCCCCGAAGTAGAGGAACTTTTATCTCCATTTTACACTTATTTTGCATATCTGGGAAAAGTATTGAAAAGGGCAAAACAATATATTACGAAATGCTTCCTGACTGTTTCAACAGCGATTGATACAATCAACATGGCATCAACATAGCATCATAACCAGTTGAGGTCGCGACTGCGCAAAACTGGATCTTTTGCGACATATTACACACATCTCCTTTTCATCGCCTAATTGTATTGAGTGAAACAACTTACCCTGGGAACTTCCATCCCTCTACATATCTTCCTCTACATATGTGTATCCATATTTACATATACATACATATGTTCCTAGCGGGGGAATTAAAATATGTATCCACCTGTAAAACTTCTAATCAAGTCACTTCAGCTGTGATTTAAACTGGACTGAAATGTGATGGGTTTCGTTTTGAAAATAAATACGAGCTCAACAATTTCATTTCACGGGAAATCATAAAATTACCCTTAAATAGGTATACCAATTGAATTTATGCCAGTTATGTTCGTAAACTTATTCGTTATTAGCCTCTCTTTAATCCGACATCGTCTTCTGCGGTTAAATACGAGAAAAAAATAAATATTATACCATCATTATCGGACGAAATGACCGCAAACAACATATCATAACATACACGCACAACGTGAATGCTAAGATTGTATCTATAAACGTGACATTGTCGCCTTATAAACCACATAAACCGAAAGGGAAATTTGAAGCAGTAAAAGCGACTTTGTGTTTACGATAGTGCACACGGTGACGGGAAGAATTTTATTAAAATTGCCTTTCCGGACGGGTATACTTAGAGACACATTTAACACCGCCCTATTCCCGAATGGACCATAAATACGCGGCGAGAAATATTATTGACCGGTGGCGTTAAATGGGCGCGATTCCGAGGCGAGCTTTACTATTGATGTGAGCAATTAGAAAATAATGATCCTCGAGAGTGTAGTCTTACTGGTGCATGAAATATTTGGCGCATTCAGGCATGATGTTGTTAATCTTTATGGTGTCTAGATATCTAGATGTTTTTCTTTCGTTTATTCTATGTTCTATGCACTTTTTCATATTGAAAATAAAATAAAACGCAAAGGAAATTAACACCAAAATATTAGTGAGCTTTTGTTTTGTAACACTACTTTTACTACTATTAGGTGAGTTATTTAATATGACTAGAGTGTTGCTGATTTTATAATTTATAATAATTATGTTTAAACAGTTAGTTGCTGCAATATATTGTTCACAACAATTAGTTTCCGCACACTTTTTATTACTTTAAACCGAAAAATTAATAAAAATCAAAACTGTCTTTTTTGATCATCTTGCTTTCTCTATTCTAACACACGCTGTATCAGATCACTACTCACCTCACAATAAACTGTTAATGCCGTAATTGCTTAATGACCGAATCTTGTAGTGCGGTTTACAATGATAATTCTCGATGTCCTGGATTAAGCAATTTATTGTGAGGTGAGGATTGATCCAATATAGTGTTTATTTTACTCGTTTGTGCATACATAACCTGAACTCGTTTATTCGTAAGTGTCTTTTTTTAATATCTGCTTATACGTCATAAATATTATTTTATTATTATTAAACACACTGTTTGGATTACTCCTCCAATTCGTGGATTCCCACGTGTAGTCCCGAATTAATTAATATTTTGTGCGGGAGGAGAAATCCGTGTGTTTATTGTGCTGGCTCACAGTCCTTGCAATCCTTATATTATTATTATCTCTGCTCTACAAAAACCCCATCCCTTTCTATTTTATAACATTATTCTTGCATCTTGTTTTCTCTCTTTTCTTTAACATTTCTTATACCTGCGTCCCACGCATTCCACCGCAAATCTTCTGCGTTTTTTTTTGCCTGCCACACCATTTTCAATTGTCTTCCATCGTCCATCCTCCTTTTACCCATCCATTCTAATTTCTTTTTACCTATTTTTTTGAAGTGGCTCCTTTTTAGAATTCCTTGTTGATGTCTTCATTTCTTCTTCTTTCCTTATACTCTTCTCAGGTATTTCATTTCCACGGCTTGTATTATTTTCTACTTCCTTTTATTTAGCACCAGGTTTTCTGCTTCATAGGCAAGTATTGGCAGGCATATGGTTTAATAGGCTGATATTTTAGTTTTGGGGTTATCTCTTTTTTATTCAGAAACCTCTTTCTAAGCGCCTGGTGTGTTTGTGTTGCTGTTTGTATTCTGTTTCTCAAGTCGCCCTCTTGCGTTATTTTACTATTTATTGTTGTGCACAAGTTTTTATCGTTTTTAACTTTTTGCCATCGACTGCCACATTTATATTAATACTATAAGCACCAATTGCCATTACATTCGTTTTCTTTGCATTTACTACTAAGTTGTATTTCTTTAGTGCCTCGATCCAGACGTTTAGGCTATTGTCTAATCCTTCATTCATTTTAATTCCCAATACTATATCAACTTAATATATACTAAAAGGCATACAATTGGCGTACATATGTATAATGTTGCGATTTTGTCTCACGAATATGCGAGTCGGGAGATTGTTTTTTTCTTCGATGAAACGAAGTATTTATATACTAAAAGGCATACAAATGGCGTACATATGTATAATGTTGCGATTTTGTCTCACGGATGTGCGAGTCGGGAGATTATTTTTTTTTCTTCCATGAAACGAAGTATTTAAACTTCGATCGGCACTCCGGCGGCCCCAGCGAGAATTTTTCAAATTTTTGCCTGTCGAATAGCGCCCCGCCGGACCGCGTTGCGGGTTGTTGGCGCTCTTCCACTGTCTAGCCGTCAGATAGTTCGATCTTCGAGAAATGTCAAATACATTCCGTTCGCCGACGTCAAAATTTTGTAGCAATATTTCGCGGCATTTTTGTCCCAAAGGATGTTGCTCGAAACACGCGCGGTAGGTGTTTAGGCGTTGATACGCACTATTCCGATGGATCTAAAGGGGAATTTAAGCCCTCGACGACTGATGGATATTACGCGTATCTTTGACAGCGCAAATCTGCAAGATAGCGGGCTCAGTGAATGTTTTCCAGTAGATTTTCTGTTGGTGTGATGATAATCTGAAGCCTCTTGAGATATTTCAAGGTGCGTGAGTATTTGCCGTCCGCTTGTTAATATTCCTATATCCCACTACATACTTAGTTGTTCTAGCCCAAGTTTCCTTTATTACATAATCAATTGCACATATTGGAAGGTAGTGTGGTTATCGAATTGTTCTGAGATTTTATTCTTGGTTCTTACTTTGTTATTAGCGACATTATTCAAAGTAGTGATAATGAATTAAATCACTATCTAGTTCCTCATTCTTTAGACTTTTTAAAATTTCTACCCTACTAAATCCGTCAAGGTTTTCTTCCATGTCAATGAATCCAAGGAACATATTCGCACCTTTCTTAATTGCTTTATCAATTATTTGCCAAGAGTGAAGATATGATGCTGGGTAGTATGGGCTGGTCTAAATTCTCTTTGCATATTTGCCAGTTTCGGTTCCACCACTTCTCTGCGCCTTCTTTCAAACATCATTTCTTACAATTTTAGTCCCGTTACTCGTTTGTTTTACATAAGAACCTGTCGTTAACGGGTAGGAATCTTCCAAGCTTAAAGATCGTGGAAATAGCTCACGTAGAATATTTAAGGAAGCGCGACATCTCTTTGAGCAGGTTAGAAGGAGACAATTATTTTCGGCGCAGACGCGAGTCGGTATCGCACTTTTTGAACGTCCCATCGACAGCAATTAAAAAGAAATCGCGTAATTTGCGACCGTAAGTACTTAAGCCGATGTGTGAGATGCCGCGCGTTGATGCGAAACTTCACATCGAGCCCCGCTAAAATAAATGTCCGTACAGACACGCAACAACACGACAATATAGCCGAATCGATTGTGATGTGTTGCGCATTTATCGCCTCTGTTCGTAGGTATATATAAATTACCGCTTTATAGTTGCCTGTTTATTGACACTGACAGTGGAACATAAAGCCGTAACGTCTTCATTATATAAATTTTATAATTGCACATCTCGGAATCACGATTGCGAATACAAATTTAATGTCGGATGCGGTGCCACGAAGAAAATACTATAATAAATTGCTTTTGGAGTTCGTTTGGAGGCAGTAATTTCAAGAATACAATCCCATTAAGTATACGTTTTGCTGTATGTATCGTTTAGGTCAGTAATAGACGAACGCGTAAAGCGCCGCCTTTCTCCGTCGCAATGAAGATAATGGCTTTGTTCCATCTGGACTCGCTGACTATCAGATGGAAGTCAGACGCATGCGCATTGCATTATTTTTACGACACAAAGGTGTTTATTGCGATACATTTACACAATGCGAATGCCTCTGACGTCCATCCGACAGTCAGCGAGTCCAGTTGGAACAAAGCTAATGATTTTTCGCGGAAAATAGACGAGCGCTCAATACGCTCAACACGCGGCTTTACACGATCGTCTACTGGCGTAAATTGATTCCACTAACGCGTAGTGACCATCAAATCACAGCACTTTGACACTGTATGGATTTTAACGGAAAAATTAAACATTCTATAAAAAACGTGGCCAAAGGTAAGCGTTCACCATTGCTATCTATCTTCAGCATCCTTTAGCATGGACGCTGATGACGCCTGGTAGACAGAAATTCGAGTATATATTGTAGTCTTGTCTACTATTTGAAAGAACTTTGTTATTTGAAATTCTCGTTTTTGTCTTCAATTTCTTCGATTGTCGCTTAACTTTATTTTAGTTTATTTATTTAGCATTTGCTATTTACAAACTTATACATAATATCTTTAACATTTAATTATTACATTTAATGGTGTATTAATACATACGTATGAACTAAATTTTTAAATACATTAATACATTTAGTTCTCTTAATTTCCCAATAATAGTCTATCGTTATATACTTTTTGTCCGTTAATAAATATATTTTTAGATGTTTCTGTTCTATTGTAAGGATCAGTGTAGCAATTATCAGCACCTCTAGTGTTATAATTATGCACATCACTAAGCAATACTAATTTTTGGGTTAAGGTAATATACGAAAATCACACTTGTAAAGGTAATTCTTTGTCTGACATTTATCAAATTTAATGTATTTAACATGATTTGTATGGGTGTGAACCTATTAGATTTTAATATCATCCTCATAGCTCTGTTTTGTATTTTCTGTAGTTGATCTATTTCATTTTTATTTAAATTGAGTCACACACCGTCGTAGAAAATTCAATATGTGGTGCTATTAGTGCTTTATATAATGTTAGTTTCACATACATCCACAGATTCTTACTTATTCTACGAATATAGTTGACTTTTTGTGTTTATTCAATATATACTTAGCATGTTCTTTAAGCAACAATTTTTTATTAATAATTACATATGCATTTCATATGATCTATTCTCCCTAAGTTGCTGTTATCAATTTTTACACAAATATTACTAAAATCAATGTCGCTAACTTTATATGTGCTACCATAACCATATATTTAGGTTTCTGAATATTTATACGTAAACTGTTAGAATATAACCATTTATACAATAGAGATAATTGTCCATTAATAGTTTTTACCGTGTCATTTAGGTTGTGTCCCCTAAAATAAATCATTGTATCGTCGGCAAACATACATATTTCAGTTTTGTTAATTATTTTAACCAAATCATTAATGTACAAATTAAATAGTAATGGCCCTAAGACTTGGTGCTTTTGGTACACCGTAGTCCGTTACAACACTGTCCGATTCGACCCCACTGAATTTTACTTTTTGTTTTCTATTGCTCATGTACGATTAAAACCATTCCATCACATTTCCACTCAAACCAATTTTGCCCAGTTTTTCCAACAATGACACTCGATTAATTGTTTCAAACGCTCTTCTAAAATGTATAAACACGTCATCTTCCCTGAGTCAATTACTTTCAACCATTTATCACATCATGGCTCTGGACCACTGAAACTTAGCGGGTGTAGTTAAACATATATGCTCAATACATCCTGAAAATTTTAGCTTCCTTTACCCTTTAGTTCGGTCTCCACGCCCCTCCAAAGTTCCTTGATTATCGCTGAATACGGGTTACTTCAAATTTTCTCCATTTTCAGTTAACTTTTTTCGGACAGTTCTGGACAGCCGAATCGCGTGCAACTTACCAGGTATAGTTAACCATATATGCTCAATAAACCCTATACCCTCTGGTTCGGTCTTTACGCTCCTCCAAAAACAGATCTTGCAATGGTTTCAAGACTTTCGTTATAGTGCGAGTAATTTTTTAACTGCGTTCCATTATTGTATCATAATCTGTTATTTGTTCTTTTAATGCTTGGCCCGTTCGACATATTGCAGAAATTTTTTCATGCGTCCATGATGGCGGTGCTTGTTGACTTTCATCCTGAACGTCACTCTATTCTAGGCAAAATTTTACCAGATCTTCCAATTGCTTTGGTGAGCAGCTGATACTGTTCCTCTATCCAATCATTCAGTTCTTCTACAGTCATATCGTTAAATGACTATTTGCTGCCCTATATTAATTATCGTTGTGAGATGTGGATCAATATTTTGGGCATCTTCAAAATTAGGAACGATATCAATCCATAGATTCTTGCAATATGCCACTACCATTGCCGATTTCAATTCCTCCATTGCTCCCTTGATAAATACTCTTTAATAAATAATCTTTTCTTAGCAATAATTTGGTGAAATTTTCGTGGAAACGAGGTAGCAGCTATATGAACAGTTGACGCAGATTCTTCCGTAATTTTTATGTTTTCTAGATTACACCGAGTTTTAAATCTATGCGGCCAGCTCTACTTGCTGTCTGTGACTTTTCTTCCTCTTCTATTTCATCTTGTTACTGCATGTCTTCATGTTATAACTTCTTACCGTCAATGCTAATATTTTTTCTTGTAGTGTTTTCCACCCACAAATTCAAGGCTTTTGTACTTAACACCTTATCACGTGTTTTAGCTACTTTATCATTGAAGTAGCCAAAACAAATAATGAAATGAAAGCCGCTAGTTTTCGAATTAGAATATGCCCTTTAATTTTTTAAACAACTCGTGCAATTTCATGTTACGTCGACTGAGTAATTGCTCGATTCCGAACGCGTGGTGTCAATAACGGGGCAGTAATGGAGTTAATACGATTCCTAAATACTTTCGCATTGTCGTGCTTGTACGCGGAAACATTTATACTTCTCTATTCTCCTCGATACATCTAAGGCGATCACATCATATGAGGAGGACATTCAGTCTAGTCGAGTTGATTTACCCACAGCAGATTGCATACACATGAGTAGGATTCCCAGTAGAAACGTGACCGAAGACGTTGACAGCGCTCTGATACCGACCTAACTTATAACTTCGCTTTCAAGCCGTCACTGGCTGTAAGCATATAGACTACACTTATTCCCCTATATGTACACATTGGATTACGCGATTATCGGCGAGGGAATTTACGATATTTCGCAGAAATGTATTTCGGTTAGCGTGTTTTACGAAAACCATATAGAGAAACGTAGATTTTTAGCGTACAAACGTTGTTGTAAGTATTGTAACGTCAAATCTACTGATATAGTTCCTCTAGGACAGCAACAAGAGCCGTAATTACTAAGTTGCAGAACCATTCTATTTGTTTAGCTTTTTAATTTGCTGCTCTAGACGCGTCTGAATCGTATTTTATTGCCCCTCGAAGTCGTCCCAGTCACGATCGAACTTTCTAAAACCAACACTCGTCTGCCCTTCTTCATTTAGCGGTGGTGTTAATGCCTGAACACGATTGTAACATGTTAAGTCGTTAAGTGGTAGTCGGATATTAGTGTGTTTGATAGAACTTTCACATGTTGCGAATTTATCCTGTCATGTTTGTTGCGATTTGTTCTTCGCGAGCATTTGCATTCGACGAGGGCACCCGGTGATTTGGTGTTTGTTTATTTCTGTTGTTAGTCGTGCTTATGGATCGAGGCTACTAGACTTTTTCTGTCGGTCAAACCAAACAAAACTGGTCTTCACTCACTTATTTACGTTTCTATTCACTATTTCACTTCATTATCTTTAAACTTCCCTTACTTTACTTACACAAACGGGTCTTTTATTAAATTATGATTCCTCTTTTAATTTGGGTATTTATTTCATGAGTTACGATATCAACAACAACAAAAAAATAACTACAATTTTATCTTGAACTCTGGTTACAGTTCCATTTTTTTCGTTATAGAAATTCTAATCATTGTAAAAATTTTATAGAATTCAAAGTGGCTAAAGATTAATTTATTAAGTAGCATATTGTTATTATATAAAAAAAATGCAAGAGGTTTGGACAATATTTAAATTTGTATAAATACCTTAACTACCTTTGTATTGTGTAAATGAAATGTAGCCCACCCTCTTCCGGGTCAGCCTGTCTTCACTTCTCGCTTGTACAACAGAAATGCAAATTCACGCTTGCACCCTTCACACTACAGCAACCGCAGACTGTCGCCGCCACTATTTCGGATAGCGCCAACATCGCCACTAGAAACTACCCTTGTCTTTCTTAGTTATCATGGTATCTTGTATAAATCCATGGATGTTAACTTGTAATACTTTATTTGAATAATTACTTTAGCTACCACAAATTTTGACTTGACGTTTCTTATACTGTATTTAGTTATATCTCATGGTCTAGCAAAGTGCCAATTATTTCGCCACTAGATGATTTTTTACATGTACTTGTTGCCTTGTACAACAGAAATGCAAATTCACGCTTGCACCCTTCACACTACAGCAACCGCAGACTGTCCCCTCCACTACTTCGGATAGCGCCAACATTGCCTCTAGAAATTACCCTTGTGTTTGTTAGTTATCATGGTATCTTGTATAAATCCATGGATGTTAACTTGTAATACTTTATTTGAATAATTACTTTAGCTACCACAAATTTTGACTTGACGTTTCTCATACTTTATTTAGTTATATCCCATGGTCTAGCAACGTGCCAATTATTTCGCCACTAGATGATTTTTTACATGTACTTGTTGCCTTGTACAACAGAAATGCAAATTCACGCTTGCACCCTTCGCACTACAGCAACCGCAGACTGTCCCCTCCACTACTTCGGATAGCGCCAACATCGCCTTTAGAAACTACCCTTGTGTTTCTTAGTTATCATGGTATCTTGTATGAATCCATGGGTGTTAACTTGTAAAAGGCTTCCAAACCCCTTTTCGTATTGTGTAATGTTATGTATTTTGATTTTAAAATATATTTAAAAAATATTCTCTTATCTGATTACTTGATTAATTACTACCATTATCTGCCTCCGGCTCGACTTAAGATACAACAGTGTCCTACATTACCGACTGAGAGGGAGATAACCATTCAATAAATTAATATGCAACCATCAATACACATTGATGAATCATAAATCAAAACGAAAATGTAGGCAAGTTAGCGTAGGCTGTAGGAAAGCCTAATATTAAAGAATTAATAAGAAAATAGAAGATGCGCTGGGCAAGATCATAACAGTGTAAGAAAATTTTTTTCCATGTATGGACCGTGTTATATTAGAAACAGATATTTATCATATGCAACATTGAAACTGTCACTTCATTGTTAACTTGTCATAAGGCAAATTTTTATTGTGGCTGCACGATTATATATATATATAGCTTTTAGCAGGCCTTTTCGGCCCAGAGCTTTGTAATTTTCTTCCATATCTTCCTATCACCAGCCTTTTCCTTCCATCCAATTACTTTCCCTTGTTTTAAATCTTCTAGAACCACTTCCCTCCATCTTTTCCTTGGCCTGCCTCTCTTCCTTCCGTCTTCGGGTTTGTTTAACATTCTATCTTCTGCCAGTCTTTCTATGTGTTCCAGCCACTGGAGTCTTCTCGATATAATCATTGCATCTATTTTTGATAGATATTATACAGTTCTTCGTTAGTTCTTCTCACGTATCCCTCTTCAGAAGAGGCATGATTAGCGTTGCAAAACACCCGAATGCTAACCACACTTTCAATGCCTATTGAAATATTATTCTATTATTAAATACTACCCTGTTACGCAAACTGTCTGGAACTTGCAAAAAAATTTTTTTTTAATTTTCAATTTAAAAATTGATATTTGGGCATAATTAGGAATTTGAAACACAGTTATTTCTATTTTATTTCCAAAGAAGCATTCGTTTTCGTAAACCAATACTAATAACTTATTCTACTTCTTTCATACTTCTTTCGACACGTTGTGTGTTCATTTCTCCTGATGTTTTCGTGCAATATACGGTGGAACGAGGACGGATAATATACCGTCTGTTCATCTTTGTCCGTGCATTTGCCTCGAGTCTTAAGCCTAGATTATCAATATGTAGAACATAAAATTAAATCACCTCCAACTTTAATCACCGTCTATGCTCGACGGTATACATGTATATAGGTGAGATACGCACACACCGGTCTATCGGACGTATGGAAAAGAATCCATCTGAATTGTGCTCCGGGGGACCTGATTAAGCCTAAGAATAGAACAAAAGAGGTCTTTACGTGGGAGGAGTTGTTACACTAGAAGTGTACTTTATATACAACATCCAGATGTAAGGCGCAACATACATACACACACATTTCGAACTGAAACAAGAACACTGGATGCACTAACAGCCACACGTTGACATAGGCATACACAATGCGTGCGTGTGAATGTGTGCTTGTGAATATATGTGTATGTAAGAGAGAGAGATAGTTGGTGAGACCTGTCGATGGCAGTGGCAACTTGAAATAAAAATGTGAAGCAGGGCGTTATCTGGCCGGCCTTTTGGAGTTCTTATTACCGTAGTAACTTCTTCCTTCATTATTCCTTCGGAGGATCGGCGCGACTATCACGATCCGTTCGAAATACTTCCCGTTTCTTCACCACCAAATTGATGGAACGTCAGACGACGTTCAATCATCCTAATCCAGTGGACGGCCAGGAAGAGACGAAGGACTAATGACAGGTCTGTTCGCACGATTCCTAGGAAACAACCGCTATTTAGTATTAGTCACTTATCGATTGAAATAGTTAGGGACTACAGGAGGTGAAATCGTTCTTATTGAGCTTTCGCTAGAACAAAAAGCAAAATATGCGTACCGTATAATTAGCCCCCATTTCTAAAGCTGCGTTTGCAACAAACGTGCTTCAGATAGTTTCCCTAATTTGGAATGTTGAAGTCATATTGAGTGGTAACATTTTTTTTATTGACGGAGAAGCATTTTTACGAAAACAAGGGTGAAGCCTATCGACAGGTCACAAGATTTTAGCGCACTCCACAGCGTTAGATTTGGGGGAAATCTAAAAGATAAAATGCGTAGGCGGGAGAAACACGATTATATCCGTGTCTTTAATGGGTTAATAATAAGTACCTGCTGATGTACATCGACAGAAGATTAAAATTGTTGTACAAATAAACACGCTGTATAGGACCACACAATAAATTGATTAATTCCTGAATCAATGGGATCTAGCGTGTTTACTATACTGCCCCACAATCCTTGAAATCTTTATTTGTAAAAATACTAAATGAAGAAGGGCTAAGAATTGAACTTTGGGAACACCGTGGACATTGTTAATTTTTCGTGATAATAAATTATTCATAAAAATAGTAAATACAACAGTAACGATAATCAGTTACACTTCTCAGATTGCAAGATAACATTCTGATCAATACGCAACCCCAAAAAATAACTTCTCAACATGTATTGTATATACTGAACAGAAAAAAATGTATATCATTAAAAATACCATCAATATATACGTAATTGCAAATCTATTTCTCAAAATGTGTCATTGAATCTTTCTCGATTGAATAATTTTAAATTCCCCGAAGGAGTTTATTGAAAAATCGTATTTGGTACATGTATGTACACATTTACCTTAATATTTAAAGTTGAAAAGCATAGATTCATAGATAGGTATATAATAATGCAATAGCTGTATGTAATATGTTTGATCTAAATTTCCCACTGCATGATTCACTGAAAGAAAGGCGAAAAATTACACCTACAACTTGTTTTTGAACACGAACTCTATTCACACCTAATACAGTTTCCCCAAAAAGAAAATATTATAGTTACCATTCGAATTTTCAGTGTTTTTACATGTTTAGTTTTGGAAACGAATATATAGATTTAAAATTAAAAAATAAATTTTATGCACTTATTACGAGTTTAAAAGAGAATCATTCCTACATACTTAAATGCATATTTTACTGTTTTGAAGTGCATATTTTTCACCCTTTACTCATGTCAAGGCATGTCATTATATGAACGCTGATCACAGATTAGTTGCTCTGATACCTTTCACTCACTACCACACTCGCAATGATCACTGTTGGAGCGAATACAACTCAAATGTTAGTGAAGAAACAATTTGTAATTCTTGCAGAACCAATTTTGTTAGATGATATTCTCTTGGGCGCAACGATGCACTCACGATATTCCAACATGATGGTACTTTCACTCATGACAACTATTATGGATTGTGTCCCATAATAGCTGTCATGAGTGAAAGCACCATCATGTTGGAATATCGTAAGTGCATCTTTGCGCCCAAGAGAATATCTTCTAATAAAGTTCATTCTGCAGGAACCACAAGTCAAACAAAATGTTTAAATATTGGTGAGTTGATCGTAAAAGTCTATTTATGGATATCAGTACAGGGTCGACTTGGATCTGTAAAATCCCATCTGTGGCAGTGGTAACAAGTTTCTTAGTATTAGACGAATGCATTACTATACATGTGTTCGGCACAGTACGGTATTTTTGCCTTTATATGTCACGAACATTACTGACTGAACTACTGCGGCACTGATGTGTACGTACAGTGAGTCACGAAAGTTTTCATACACCTACCAAATGTTCAAGAACTTCAAATCTAAACATTGTATAAGGATGCAATATTTTTCTTAATAACTTTCATGACGTTCAGTTTTATAATATTTATTGCAATGTTTCCTAGTTTTAAATAATAAATGCTTTCATGATTTAGTTGGTGCTTTGTAACTGTTTTAAAAAGAGGTAAAAACACTACATCATTACACAATGTTTGGATTTGAAGTTCTTTAGCATTTGGTAGGTGTATGAAAACTTTCGTGACTCACTGTATAAATAGACCTTAATAGTCTGTGTCTATCGACTAGGTCTCGGCGTTAACTTCAGTGGATTATAGGCAATGACGATGGATGAATGATGACGATTTATTCGACGCTCAAAATGGGAAAAAGGATTTGAAAACAAGAGATTAAAACAATTGTATTGATTTGTCGAATTCTAACCATTGCGAGGCGAACAAAGGGCCGCAAGGGAATAACTGCAAAGTATGTAAAACACGTTATACTTCTTCGTGGGAACAGCAAAGCGTATTGAGTTTGTAGTTGATATTTTTGATATTATTAATGTGGACTAATTGGTTTAGCGATCAACGTTCTAACCTTTCTGATAGCATAAATAGTTAAAGAGTCTGGGAAACCGGCACCTCCACTTTATAATAGTAATTAAATTGCACCGATTCCTAATCGAGAAATCTGCGAAGCGGAGCAGCCGCAATGGCCACGAGATCTATTAACATATTTTCACACGGAAACACGTGTAAACACGACCTTCACACACTAGATACTAGCCGCGTTCGCTATGTAATAGCCATCGTAATAGTATCTCTTTCATCGCATCTTACCCAGTCGCCGGATTGGTGAGCGTTTCCATTTATTAAAGGTATTACTACGTATTACGAATTTTATAAATATCTGTCGCCCTAGAGCGGGCACTATATATCCCAAACGCAATTTACAATTAATTTGTCGGGTGTGGGTTTCTTTCGGAGGCAATTGGAACACGCGTTGTAGTGTGTTGGGTTCTTACATCGATGTATCGATCTAGGCGCACTACTTTCGAGTGGCCGATGAATTATATGTCTGGGATAATTCACCTTTCAATTCCCCCCTGGTTGTTTATCGACATTTCATCGCTGCGATTTTTGCCGGCAAACCTATTATTTTAAGGAATGATATACAAGGCGCTGAACTTTGATAAAGTTACGGTGCTGTCTTGAGCGCGTATAATCGCGCGGAGATCTGGTTACTTAATAAGTGGTGAGAGGTGGATTGGGACAACGTTTATTTTGAACGTCGTACGTGCATAGCACACATGTACATATATACATATTCCATAACATCTAGATATTTGCATTCTAATATCCATATAGCATACAACTGTCGGTTGTGTTATAAATCATGTGCCCCAACTATGTGAGAGTATCGCAAGATATCGGAACACTATGGATTATATACTGGTAGAAGCATGTATACGTAAAGGACCGAGACAGAGAGGGAGGTGTATTTTTGTGAACATATCTGGAATACGGCTTTCTTATGCATCCTTAGATTTATAGCAAATCCAATTGCAGATCAGAAACTAGATATGTGAAGTAACTGAAAGAAAACACAGTATTTATGTTTATTGAGATAACCTTTATTTTTCAAAAAAATTGCATGTTGATGTATATATTTTAAACATTTTCTTATGAATGTGCTTAGAATCTTTCAAATGTCTTCATTTTACTCATTGTACCTATAACTAACTCAAACCAACTAAAACTCATAAGTTTGCCATAAATTTACTCATATTTACGAGATCATTCATTATGTAATTTACGGAACAAAGATTGCTATAAATACTTAGATTGGTACAAGGTCTTAATATGATCTTGAACAGTTATTTGAACAATGGGAAAATTCGGCTTAAATGCGTAAACCTGTACCACATCTGTTTGTCTCTAGCTAACACTTTTGCTTCGTTTCAGGTCTTGTGCCTATTCGTAAGAAATTTTCACAGCGCATCATCTCACGTTTCCTTCTATTTGTCTCTTCTTCTCTTGCTGTATGTTTTTGATTCTCAAACTTTCTTTACAGATCTTGTATTTTCGATACTATCTAGGTGGCCCCACTGACTTAAGTGCCTGTTTTGCATACATTTACTTGATGGCTAGACATATAACTCTTGCCTTATTTTGTCAATTCTAATGTCTAAGTTCCTTCAAGTATTTCATTTCAGTCGCTTATAATTTACATTTTTGATTGTTGGTTATCACCCAAGGTTCACATCAATATGTCAAGATGGGTCGGTATATGGCGTTATATACTCTTTTTTTTGTCTACGCAGATATTTCCTTTTTGCTGAAAACTATAATTCATTGTATTATATACTTTCACAACAATTTCCAGAAGTTGCTAAATTTCCAATTCCAACCATTTGCTTCTAATGTAACGCCAAGTTATGCAAAGTGCAAAGTATCTATTGGCATATATAATTCCTGATCCTGTTCACCAATCACAATCACTTTCGTTTTCTTCTCGCTAACTCACACTTCGCTTTCAATTAAAACTAGATTTTGTACATTTTAAATTTTCTGGGCTGCTCACCATAATTATAATGTATACATCAAAGAAGCAAGCTAAACATAAATGGTTCGAGCATGCTTCACACCTCATCTTTGTTCTGGTGGTCATGTTCTTTGCTTTTCTCTTCCCTCTTCTGAAAGATTTACCTTTTGTTGATGTCCGACCATACGTGGTTTAGAATTTCATCGTTTGAGCGACTATTTTTGTTATTACAAAAGTCCCACAAATCATATACGATACAATGATATCATTATTTACCTTTTAAGACTTTACGAAATTTAGTAACGCCATCCTTTCATTAATGACCTTTTGAGATAAAAAATGAGCATTTACTAAAGCTGCATCAACAACCAATTCAATGGTTATCTTTCTGCATACAGGATTTGTAAGCATTCATTTGGTCCAGAAACAATTTTAGAGTATAAAAGAAACAGGTGACACTTGAAATAGTAGCAGTTTGAAATAGTGGCACTCAACGTATTAAAACCTCGCTATAAGTTACACATGCACCTTTGACCCTGTTTTGGATTTTAGATCGTCTTTAATATAGTGGATTTATCTAGAAACGTCAAATAATTTGACAAGTCTTTGTTGTTAGAATTACACAAAATCTGGGCTTCCCTGCTGTGTTACGTGTGTCAGACATTTTACAGCGTGGGCAAAAGGTAAACGACATATGCCTTTTGCTATTCCCATGATTTGGAGGGAACCATCAGATCATATTACCGATTG
>JARFOC010000490.1:190387-201953 GCA_031763485.1 Osmoderma eremita
ACAATTCGTTGTATTACTTGTGATTTCCACGAAGTCATCATTTTGTAATCATAGCGTGTAACGCGTTTTTCTTGTGCGTTGATGCAACGTCGGACGGTTAATTCTTAATGGTACACAATCATTTGTTTGCCGGAAGTATTCGGAAAAATAAGAGAAACCAACCGCCGAAGACGGATCGTTCTCCAATCCGAGCACTCACACATCAGCACAAACAAGAGTGTTTTTGGCAACTGAAAAAGTTGAATTGATGAGTTATCCGCCGAACAGGCCTGATTTGACACCCAATGATGTCGTTTTGTTTCCGCACATCAAACAAAAATTACATGGTCAACGTTTTTCGACGGCTGAAGAAGAGGTTGATGCTTTCAAAATGCATATTTTCGAGGTACCTCAATCGGAGTGGAAAAAGTGCTTCGAAAACTGGTTCAAGCGCATGTAGAGGTGTATTGACCTTCATAGAGAATATTTTGAAAAACAATAAAGCCATGTACTATGATTAATTTTAGTTTCTCTTCTCTATTCCCGAAATATAAAAAGCATCCCTCGTACCACTGCACGCAATTGCTGCATTGTGTTCGTCTTTTTATCCTTACCGGTACAGAAGGTTGAAAGCCGGTCAAAGTTGCATTGTTGTTGATATCTGTCGTCGTGTACCATTGTAGTTATTAATCAAAGGCGGACGATGTTACATTCTAATTTAAGTGTGCGCCCAGAAGTGCATCTCGCCATAAATCAAAGATCCCGGAGCTGTATCGGAATTCTCGTACGTGACGCGGATCCGAACGCAATCCATATCGATAACCGAGTCCGTCTCTGTCGCACGGAGCAACGGCCTGCGTCTTTCCCTTCTACTACGGTATCCGCGTGCGGTTTTAGTATCGCTAGGTTGGCGCCTGGCTGTGTGCATTCCGGTTGCGTCTGGTGCAGTACGTTTTCGTGTCCAAAGAGGTTAATGAGAATGCAACGGGAGACGTGTATACTTTTCCGAAGTCATTAACTTTGTCTGCTCCATTATGCAATAATAGTAATCTGTTATAAGACGAGCCAACATAACACGGAAAGTGAGCGTGGATTCCGAAATTGCAGATTTTTTTTTATTAGAAAGAACAAGAGAGAGAAATAGCGAGAAGTTAGTAGTTTATTTCGAAGGAAAATACAATTCAGATAACAATTTGTAGCACTCTTCTATCTTTGGCGATGGTTTTAACGTTTTCATCAAGATATTCATTAAATTCATGAAGAAATGAGGAAGAGATGAATAGGAATGAAGCTTCGTGTATGTATATTTTTATTTATATGTCACTACCATCAGAATGTTTTCATGAAAATAGTGACTTACAATGATTGGAACTCGAAAAAAATTAAATTGATATAGACTTTCTACAGAACCTAAATTAACTTATAAAATTACAATATCAGAGTAGAAAGTACAATTTTCTCTATTGATATATCAAATAATTTTACAGCTTTGCAATTTTTCCAGGTGCAGGTATTACTAACCTGCACCTGGAAAAATTGCACACACCAACGATTAAGATATATTTCATATTTAGCATAACAATAAAGAGAAATTGCTCTAGATTATGTACGTCGACATTTTTTTTTTGAATTGCCTCCTCAAACTATATGTCCGGCAATTTCTAACATACACAAATTAACTTCAAACTTGTTTTCTTGTTTCTAATCCGCAATATAGGAGCAAAAACTTCTTGCATGCCATTCCGCCTTATATCCTATTTACTACAATTAATGAAGACATTAATTGTGGTTTGCGGTGCGTTTTACAGCCACAATTACTAGATATTGTATTTATTGTTTCGGGTAGAATGTTAATAATCGGTAAAAATCATAATCTAATAATCTGTATTTAACCAACAGATTAAGATTAATATACATATGTGCTTACATGAACTTATGTTAATAGAAATCTACAAACGGTGTAATGTATGATTTATTAAGGGATCATCACAAAACCTATGAATAGTGTTCGCTTTTATTACCAAGAATGTGTTGGAGTCATATACTCCATATCTCGGTACAAGAAAACCAACTTGATTAAGCAGAAACATCAATTTTACTATGAATTAGTTTAATTCGAAAGTTAGTGTTAGCGTAGTCTCTACGATGAGCCAGAAATTCCCGATATGGGATTTGCTTTCTTCCACGCTACTGAGGCCGTTACGTTAACTGATTTATAACTATAAATCTAACCATTTGATAACTATTTCTGCCTAAGAAACCAAACCGATTCTAAACGCATACGTTGATTTAAAAAAAATATTAAATATAGTAATCATGAACGATTCCAACAATTCGTTAACCAGTTTAAATATTATTTATATAAATTACATTTTATGATGTGGGAAGCTACAGTAATATACAATACCTCAAGTTTTTGCCAAATTTGCGATTATAAAGTTAAAGAGTTAAAGATCAAACCGGAATATATCCCAATGATAAACCTGATTTGTTCTTATTCTTTAGGAAATATTAAATTTTAGACAAAATACATATTTTCCAAGACCTTGATAATTTTAATGAATACGACACACTTCCTTGTCAATGAATTTGATTCGTTATTCAAAGAATACAATCGACATGGATGGCCTCGAAATATCCCTAAAGTATCTATAGTTCCTTTAATTTTATCAGCAATAAAAAAATATAATAGAATTGTGAATGTTTTTCTAATTTATTGTGACGATTTCTATAAATAAATCAATCCAAGCAGTATAACAGGTAAATATTTGATTAGGTACTTGCATTTTCACTTGTCACCTCTCGTTTGTGTTGAGGTACTTGAAAATATGTGCGAACATAAGTATTTATGTAAATAAAGAAAAGCAAATAATTGAATAAATTTGCAATATTAAATGCGAAATACCAATGAATGACAATGTAATTGGAAATTTGCTTATTTAAAAATTCTATCTAGGGTGAAAATATGTAAAAGTTCTTTTGACAATCGAGTGTCACAGATGTAAAAAAAGTGTATGCAAATAAATACGGAAATCCATTGCAATTTAGTATAAATATGCGAATTAACATGTACTTCTCGGTTTTAAATACACATAATAACAATTGTTAGTCGAAAGTAAACATTCAACTTTCGTTGTTATTATATTATGACACTGTGTTAGTTAACATGTTGATGAAATAATTATCGTAGAAATCAACCATTTCTACTTTCAAGTACTGGGTCAACTTTATGCAAATTCCCATTGTGCCCTCTTTCTGTTAATTCGTCCTTGGAACTGTGGCATGTCACTGACACGTAACACATCTTAAAAACACTCCACATCGCATAAATATATACAAACTGTATATATTTACGGGGGATGTCCAGTTACTAAGGTACATTTGTGAATTACAGACAGACTACGTTATGTATAGAAATCAAATATACACTAATTGTAAGTAAGAGCGTTAACTGTTAGCTACTTTTCAACATAATCGCCGCCAATGTTAAGGCACTTATCCCAGCGAGGCACAAGCTTCTATAAACCCTCTTGGTAAAAGGTGCGATCCAAATTTGCAAAATACTGACCTTCATCGTCGTCTTCAAACCTTTCGCCCGACAAATGAGCTTCAACGGCCTAAACAAGTGAAAATCATAAGGAGCCAGGTCTATCCGTTTGCGTTGTTGATGGTTTCTGCGCACACATCGTTCAGAGCTGCTCATTTTGAACTGTTTCCACCAAACACTAACTTGTTTTCGACTCAACGCCTTCTGCGTCAGGTCCTCAGTATTTTTTCTTATGAATTTCAGTAGGTGTTTCATTATTTGAATGCCAAAGACGAATGACCGCTCGCACTTCAAACTTGGAGTATGTTTTGATCGGAATTGACATTGTGCGGCTGTCACTGGACACGTTATACTGAACACCTAATGTAATAACAATAGCCATCTATGCAGTACATATGCGCATCTAAAATGCCAGCAAGTTTCAACCTGATCGGAGCGACGTATCACGCCAATGTACCTAAGTAACCGGACATCCCTTGTATTTCAGCAACGAAGTTCGTCTAGCGCTACTGCTGAGGATGCCGAGATACGTATACAGTTTGTATTTATGCATTGTGGAGTTTTTTAAGGTTCGTTAAGTGTCTTATTTCTGTTTGATCAGCTTTAAGATATCATCATTCTTATACATATGTATACGTAGGTATTTGGAGTTTTTGTTATTTCAAGTCTATTTCACTTTCTTCAAATATTTGTTTACTGCTACACCGTCCAAATTCAACTATACCCAATCCTAGGCGTTTCCGATTTAGGTCTTCATCATTTAGTGTATCTATGTGCACATGCTTCAGCATTTAAAGTTAATATCCTTGACGCAGTGGAAGGCTAGTAGTTAATTTAATACTCTTTATTTTTAAGGATACTTTAGAATGTTTGTCTGTCTGTCTAGCGATGTAGGCACCGCAGCAACAGTTTGTGGCGTGTTTATACGTTTCCACTCGAGTTCTTATAAGTTGTATGTGGCAATCGCGCACTTATTTAAATAACTAATGAAGGCGGTAACGTAATTAACATTTTTTCTATTGCTTGGAGGGAAGAATTGCTTTACTTTCCAATTACCTTTTTTCTTTCCCGGCAATAATGGGATTTTAACGAGCACAGTGCTATAATTGAATTGTTAATTGTAATGTGGATATTAACATTGTATTATGGGACAACGTCTACTGCTATGATTGGTAAATACAATAGAATTCCGGAATATTAAAAGCTTTTTTGACTACCTCAGTAGATGTCTACTGTCTACACTAGAGTTAAATGTCCTAAAGCTGACAGTTCATCTGAAAAATGCGTTTTGTGTGATATATCCAGGAGAAACTGAATATTTTCATCACGAGTAGCCACGTGACATTGTATGTATTATTGTTTTCCAAAATTTTTTGACTAGTATTATGCCGCTGCTTACGTTTCGTAAGTGGGGGCAGCTAAATGATTGATGAATGAAATGTGAAATATCAGGACATCGACCTGAAGTATCTCTCTTTGTCCTCTGTGTTAAGTTAATCGAATGAATAAGAACACTACAGTGTAATACATGAAACGTTACTTTACCATTACTCTCTGGGGATAACAAAGATGATTTCAAGCTGTTCCATTCTTTTAATGTTCCGTTATTGGTTTACGTCAAGTTGTTCTTTCAAATAAACGCCAGCCACTTTAAAGAATCTAAAGGAGACTTGAAATAATCGGCTTAAATTCTACCAAATAGAAAATAAAATGTGATAGATTTCTTAACTCTTAACAAAAGCTTTCGAAGAAGTTGTTAAAAAAGTTGTGAGACTTACAATGATGTGCAGCAGTGAAGCATGACCACTAACAGAAAATTGAACCAAATGAATAAGTGCGGTGGAAATGATATTACCGAAGAAGATGGAAGGAAAGACCAGAAGAAATATGATAGGATCTGAAACATTTAGAGAGAATTTAAAAATAGAGCCTGTAAATGAAAAAAATCTTGGTTTGGGCATATATTTTGAATGACAAACGATAGACTACCAAGAAGATTTTTTTTTTATACCAATACTATGTACCAATTAGTATGGTAGCGGAAGCTTATACCGCAATTTTTAAAAAGAAAATTAAGAATAAAATTCGGATAGACACTAGAAGGAAGACAATTAGGATGTCTATAAGATAGAGGGGTAAATGATGTAGTTTTTGTAATGAGGCAAATAGGATTAAAAACAATCAATAAAAGGAAAGAGAAACATCTGTGCTTCATTGACTTCGAAAAAGCCTTTGTTAAGCATAAAAGGGAAGACACATAGAAAATATCAAGACGAAGAGGAACTTCAGAAACATTAATAAAAGATGTACAGAGTTTATATAAAGAAACGAAAAAATACGTAAGTATAATACTCGAGATTATTCGAAACAACCTCGAGTCTTAGACAGGAGTGTATATTGAGACCTCCACTATATACGATGGTATCGGACAAGGCAATGAAAGTGTCAAAAACCGATGTAAAGCCATTCCAAGTTAGCTGCTGGAGAATGGAAAAAAAAGTATTACGCGGGCGATATAATAATTACAGCGAGAGACGAAAAAACACTCAATGGTAACATAGAAGTGAACAACAAAGCGCTAGATAAACATGACAATCTCCAAAGAAAAGGCAAGAACTCTCGGGACAATACTATATAATAAAAAATAGACAAAGGAAAGCTGGATCAAGTGCACAACTGCCAATACTTGGGATCGACATTAGCAGGAGATGGTAGAATAGATGAAGAAATAAAAGAAAGAGTAGCAGCTGGAAGAAGGTTATTTAACAGTATTAAACGCTTTTTTGGGCAAGAATGAAATACCTAAACCTATCAAAATACAAAAGCTTTGATGTGTAAGTAATATTTTAAAAAAATAGTAACAGCAGATACAATAACAGTAATAGATACTAGTATGTGGGACAGAGACATGGACGATGATAGAAATGAGACTTTTGACAAAAATCTAAACCAAAAATAGAAAATTTCAGAAGTTCAACGTACAGACAAAATTTGAAAATAAGACCCAAGGTGGAAAAAATAGAAGAGGCACAATTGAGCCGTGCGGAGGATGCCAGAAGAAATGATAGTTAGACAGGTGTTAGAGGCTAAAACAACTAAAAGTTAAGTAGGAGGTCGAGCGAGGAAAATGTGGTTGGAGGAAGTAAGGGCAGGAGGGGTTAAGAAAGGAAGTTTGAGGAAACAACAGAACCCGCAAAATAGAAAGATATGCAAAGAAATTTGCGAGCCCCCATATCCCCTTCGGGGTGAAATGGCTCAAGGATTATGATGATATTTTAGCTTTAGAGGATTAACATATTTTAAGATTTGGAGTTTCACTTACTAGCATAACAAAAAAGATGCTTACTCTTCCTGTCTATTTTAGAAACTAGACAATTTTGAAATTACTAGACAAGACACGAGCCAATAAATTTTGCAAGGTAATATTTTCAAATTCATGATTTACTGCAGATAGAACTATACTAATCAACACCTATCTATGTATCAATCACATCCTACTTTCAGCATAAAGTAAGCGCTTCAATTTCAATTTACATCCATATATTACCCACGTCCATAAAATAGAATTCGTATTACTTTAATAAACTGAATTATTGAAACAATTTCACCAGAAATGGGGCTGCACAGCTGCAGAAGGAGATAACTTCGGCGATGTATCTTATTCCGCTTGTTTCGCCTTTATGCATAAGGAACCAATTTTTTACTGTCACCGATTCTGAGTTATTGGCGCCTTACATCTGAAACCTCGTGATATCAGGCAGCTGTTCTTAGAACCATTATCGGTGGTCGTAACTTACGCGAGAAATATAGCGGAATGAACCGTTCCGAGAACGTTTGTGTATTAAACTGCGAGAACTTATCAAAACGTGTTTTCCTCCTGGATTGCATAAAATATGCTTTTGTTTACGTTTTAATTATTTTGTTCTTATAATCGTATTAGAGCCGCTTCTAAATCCAATTTGATTTTTATTTCATTCAATATCGGAAATGAAGAAAGAACACGTATGATGACAGCAAGGCAAATTCCAGTGCTTAACTTGATTTTCTTAAACAACTAATCAGGCGCTTATAATACAATTTCCTAATAATCTAAAAATAAATTAATTGGCCTTAATGTGACGTAAATAATAATCAAAAATATCTTTGTAAGATATGGTTATCAGAAAAAGAAATGCTTTTTGCATAAATTTTCAACTAGGTTATGGGATTAAATTTATGTTATCATTCAATTCTGTATAGAAAATATTTTTTTTTTTCAAATCTGAAATAAGTAAACAAATATACAATTTATTCTCTTTTTCCAGAATAAACTTGAATTAATTCACCAGACAAACTCCCAAGGAACTTATTCTGTCAAATGCTAATCAGTAACCGTTATTCAAACGTCAATGTAAGGCATAATGTCGTCTTCTAATTCGTTCTGTGTCGCTTTAATTGACCAACTTTTCCTCGAGCAACGGTAACGAATACACTGAAATGCAAATCGTATGAATATCAGGTAATTTAAGAAAGCTCACTGGCTATAATTCAAGTGTAAAGCGTGCTGTGGATGATAGGAAAGTGGTTGTTGAATAAACACGGGAAACGAATACGTTTCTTGATAAGAATACACTTGAAGTTTGTTTTGAGATCGTCTAAATTCAATTATACATTTCTCCGGAAATAATAAATATCATTGTCGACAATACTAGATCAAACTGAAGAAATAAAAGATGTCGATGGCTCAGGTGAAAGTTTTTTTTTTTCCTACATTTATTTGGATACGTCACGGTGTTCCTAAAGCGTACTTAATGTTTGCCGTCGTACCAATGTTGGTACTGTTTACTCTGTGTGTGTATGCAAGTGGTATGTAGGTTTGTGTAGGAGCTGCATATTTATTTTACTTGGCCGTGGAACCATGCAGCTTCTTACACGTTTGTGTTTGATCACTGATAGATAAGCGTAGTTAGTACTTGGGTCAGGGACGGCTTACAACATTTTACCGACTGGAATTCCTAACGTAAATTAGGAATATATTTTTTATCTTTTGTAGCCGTATGTAAACAAAAAAATAAAAGGTACAACGGATAAAAACCTCCTCAATTTCTTGAATTCAATATTTAGTCAGAGCTTTTTGAAGGTTTGAAAAATACAATTCATGATCATCAATAATTTTAAGACCAAAATCAGTAATCATCTAGATGTTTAGTTAACAAAAAAATTTTTTTCTTATCCATATTATGTTCACCTCTTTTAGTAAAGTAATAATGTTCGTTTTTAAGGCAATAATTTTGGCTAGTTGTTGACAAGAATGGTTCTCATTTGCTTAAAGATTACTTTTTCCTTAGAATCAATATGTGCCTGGAATTGTTAAAATCTTTACAAATCACTAAAATGTATTGATAACGAACTTGCAATGAAAATTGATTTATATCGTGAAAACAAGTTTACTTCTTTACCGACAACGGTCTGTGTGTTTTCTTGCGAACTTGCATTTAGTCTATGCTTTGTTTTAAAAGCTATTAAATTATTTCACAAAGCAACTTACGAGGTAATTTAGATCGTAGTAACCGCACGGTTATTTCAATTTGATATGTCTTAGTACACAACCGCATACATTCACATGCCTTCAAATTACGTCATAATTCTACATCCGAACGTCAGGAGTTGTGGTGTCCCGCAAAAAAAAAATCTTAAAAATTTCTTCCGTTCATAGTGACCGCACCTTACAATTAGTGTAACTTTTTTTTCAAAGCAAGGGAAAATATGTGTGGAGAGATAGGAGTGTCGAGGGGAAGTCGTTTGGCGATTCAAATTATGAGGAATATCTACTGAAGTAGTTTGAGGAAACTAAAGCCAACATTATCAATGGAGATGGAGCTAGAAGGACGTGACGCAACCCAGTCAAGAAATTCAATTGGGGATAGGTTGAAAAAATGCGAAACGTATTTCGCTTACTTCGTAAAATCAAAATAGAAGACATTTCATTTATGCTGCCCTTGCCGAACCCAGTTTGTATCGAGTGTGCTAAAAAGATTCTGCGAATTGGTATTGGAAAATCGCAAAACTTGCGTCTTCATTTGTCAAAAGAATGCATGATTTTAGGAAGAAGTTGTTGTATGTGCAAAATTCTACATAACTGCCTAACCAAATTGTAAAATACGAACATTAGGAACTAATTTTTCCAGTTTTGAGAAAGTGGATCATTTTGCGGCTTGCTTGGTCATGTGTTGGGGTCGAATCATTATGGCCCACTAATATTGTGATAACCTCTGGTCGTTCAGATACCGGGAGCTGGATACACACAATTCGCAAGAATCATGTGGTGCCTTTTGCGAACGATATGGGCATCAATTTCGTTCTTATGCCTTCGACCCCTTGTAATTGGCTCACGCTGATGGGGAGAGGTATGAATTATTATTATTATAATGCTCGTCTTCATACCGGGTGAAAGAACAACATTGATATACCGCAATGGCCTTCGACGAGCCCAGATCTCAATCGTATTGAGCGCTTATGGGATATACTGGATCAACGCATAAGACGGGATCAAGAGCTGTTGTTGCAAGATGTTGCCTGTCGGCTTGTGCGATCCCAGATACTTAGATGCCAAGCGACTATTCTCCCTAGGGGAGGACGCACATTATTAAATAAGACCAAAAATCGAATCGAAGCGTTTCTGTGCTACTAAACGTAGAAACAAGCTTTTAAATTTTGTATGATCCCATGACGACGTTGTTTCTAAAGTTTTGTGGTGTTCATTTAATAAACAGAGAGTTTTTGTTTTATATTTTTGCATATATACGGTCATTAATAGATTCTGTAAGCAGCATAGCCCATGTTACTTCTGCTTTAGTAATTATTTCGGGAACAAATTTTTATTTAAATATGGGAAAATTATTGCTGAAGTACAATGAAAAATGATAAAGGACCAGGATTGGATAATATTAAGGTTGAATTTTTAAAATACATGGGGGATATCGGAATAAAATGTCTTCACAAAGTATTTAATACTACATGGAAAACGGGAAGAATTGCAATAATTTTACAAATATTAAAAAAGGGTGATAATAAAAAGTGTGCTAATTATAGATCGGTCTCCATTCTAAGTGTTGGTAATGAAGTATACGCAAGTATCTTGGAAAATAGATTACGAATAATAGTAATTATCACAATCACTCCAGTCACTTTTGCAAAAGAAAATTGAGTCTTGCATTTGCTATATGAGGCGATTTCATCAATCCTTGCCGGGGTTCATATTTTCTCCAAGGAAAACCTATTTCTTTTAAGGTAATCCCTAGAGGCGAAAGGCATCAATGAGATTTATCTGTATCCTTCAAAATTTGCAACAGACTATTCCGTGTAATGAGTTCTTCTAAAATATCAAGATAATTAGAAATAAATTAAAATTTATATCTACAGATAGGTATCTTCGATGAATTGGTAGCATCATCGATACTTAACACAGGTATAGGCTTCTGTCGATTTGCTTAGGGATCTGTCAGGGATTCATTGTTTATCACTACTTGTGTCGTTGAGGTCTTCTTGACTTAGAAGATGCGGCACACAACAAGAAGAATCAGATTGAAATGTTGGATTCAAATCCATATTGTCGCCTCCAAAACTTTCTTCGTTTTCAGCACTTTCATCCTCGCTTAGTTTCATGTTTTGTGGAGGTTTAGGCACAGATAATTTTGGATTGTGAGGTACCGGTCCCAGTGCAGATGGAATATTAAGATATTTTACAGTATGTTTGGATTTAGAAGTCATAGCACTTATATTTGTTAGACAATAATAGCAATCGGTAACATGGTCTGATGGTTCCCTCCAAATCATAGAAATAACAAAAGGCATATGTCGTTTACTTTTTGCTCACGTTGTAAGACGTCTGACACACGTAACACAGCAAATATGGGTATCCCAGCTTTTATCTTCATCACAAAGTTTACACTTGAAATACTGCTCTTAGCACTTTTTATGGATAGGTGTGAAAGACCGTTTTTGATATTTAAATGTCAATTCGCCGCAAATGTAGCAAAAAGACTTCGGGTGGTTTACACA
>JARFOC010000490.1:202840-218077 GCA_031763485.1 Osmoderma eremita
GCTATTTTTCATTCTTTTGAACACTAAATTCGATCTTTCCGACGACAAAATAAAGACAGCCGCGACATGTTATATACTATACTGAAATAACGTCAAGACATGTTCTCTTATACTACATATCTATGCATGCATATTTTAGGTGGATACGCGAATATGCTGTAACATAAAAATTAAGGGTGATGGAGAAATTCTGAAAACGCATTTCAGCATGCAAAAGTATAAGGGACAAAAATCTTGGTAACCAGTGTAATTTGTGGTAAAGTGGAATGATCTATAACCATTTATGTATATGTTAAACTATTGATTCTAACTCCATTGACATGTATTTTAAAAATTGACAAATTCATATTGTACAGTTGGTGGTGTGACGTTATAAATCACGTGCGTCGATATTTATCTTTTCCGCTGCTATAGTCAGTAACTGCAGAATTCCATTTAGATTAATGTATTAAGTACATTCTTTCAAGACTTGGTAGTAAGATTTTCAGTGGCGCTACGTTCTGATTTACTTTGTTGAGTGATTGCTAACACAAGCTCGCATATTACACATTTGACATTTATAACTACAACGTTAATCTCCTTACACCAAAGGCAATAATCTGAAGTAAAAAATCAATTAAAACCTATCATGCTGTCTTGTCATAATAGATCATAATTATTGCGTGGCATTAGCATAGGTAATTGTACGTACACGACATTCCCAAGCGTATTGTCTGTGAATAATGTAACGTACATACATATATTTTATATGCCTCCACGCATGCGGGTATTAGTTTTAAATTGCCCTTTTTTTCTCTAACGCTTACCATTCATCTCGGAGGCGCCACACGCTCCTTCTTTCAAACACCTTTTCTTCTACCTCGTTCCGTTCTAATCTCTTAGGTTGCGACACCCACTCGTGCTTGTATTAGAATGCCCACGGTTCTAATTCTCGTCGTGGCTAATCTGTCTTCGAGAATCGGAGTTCTAACATATATTAGAATACGTCTCTGGTCTTCAAAGTCAGTGGTCAAGCAGTGTGTATGTATGTACATTGTACATATCCGTATATATCCGTACATAGATGTCCGTATATTCCATTCCGTGTAGTGGGGTCTGCACAAAAGAACCTGACCTTTTCTCCCGCGCGTATAGCAATAGCATAACATCCAGACGCGCGGACCTTTGTCTGGGCGAGAGAGCACCTACCTCCATAAAATGAACATTACCGTCCGATTATACTGCGCGAGATTAATGGTGTTAATTCTTTTTACTTGTCCACGAAGTACGGGCGGTGTGCGCGCGACTGGACGCATCTCGCATCTCCGGTGTCGCAGATCAAAACATCGTTGGCGTAACGAAATAAAATGCCAGACGGTCGCTTCGTGGTGGTTGCGCTCGCGTCTGAGGTAAATAATTGTCTAATTGTTGGCGCACTGGGGAATGGACTCTCGGAAATAACGAGATGAATATTGGGTGCATGCAGTGTTTACTATTTCCATTCCGATCGCAACATGGGTCGTTTAATATAAATCAGGTTGATAGGTACTATAAAATCCCTTATTTTATTCTTATATAAATAAGATTTTAGTATCTATACCGGTTTGTGTCTTTGAGAATTGCAAGGCTCTGGATGTAATGGACACAAATACAAATGCTATGGATAAATTGGATACCCCTTTGCTTCTTTTAACAAGGAAGATGTAGGAAAAGTATCTGGGTATAGATTATTGCAATATATGCACACAGTATTGCCCCGGTGTCTGTGCTTTCACTTATCCGCGGTGCGACTTATTCGCGGTTCGATGGCGGACTTATTTCGTAAGACTGGAAATAATTAAGGGTAATAAGGATAATTAAGGAGAATAATTAAGGTTAGATTGTTTACCGAGCACAGAATCTCTGTACTCTTTCAAAAACAAAAATTAAAAATTGTCTACCTGCTCTTTTGCATCAAATAGGAATTCGTAAGTCACCGCTGTTTTATTTACGGATTAGTTTCGTCAATGTTTTATTGCGGAAGTAAAAAGATATTGGGAGAAGGAAAGATTACCATGCAAGGTGCTGCTGAAAACAGACAACGCTCCTGGGGATCCTGTATCACTAGTCACGGAAGATGAAAATGACGAATTGAAACAAGAAACGCTATACAAAATCGGTTAAATGGAAACCCTTTCCTCGTCTTTCGGTTTAAATTTCTTTTCTGCAGTACATGGTTTACTAAAGGCTCCGTATTTAATAAATTATTTTTCAGCTTAGAAAATAACCTCTTATCAGGCTGCATTCTTTGCAGGTAGCGTTGGTGATACATTTCACTAGCTTCAATCCTATTTCGATTGTTAGCATAATAAAAAAGCTTGGTAGCTATACATTTTCTGAATTTGTTGAATAAAACTACCAAAAGGACTTATTTGATACTGATATAACTTAGTCAGCCTTTAATTTAACTACATGTGTTTGTTCGCCGTGTTTGTTGGGCAAAGCCTACTTTTAATTAATATAAATAATAATTGTTTATTTCACTACAAATCAAAATCTAAAAGATATAACTATTCCAAAAGTTATATCAATAAAATCAGAAAAAAATAAGCATTAAAATGACACCATGGCCAACTATGACTTCCATTTAAAAAAATTCAAGTTTGTATTATATTTCCAAAATAAAGAGCCCCATGCATTTTTAAATCACATTACTAGATGCTACATAAAAAAAAAAACTGTACTAGAAACAGTTTTCGTCTTCATTTTATCTTCAGGAGGAACATATTTGACGTTAAAGTTTTCCATTTTTCTTGAATATCTACAAACCTTGCACTGGATAACAAATGTGACACTAGCATCAACTATTATTTTCTAAGCAACTTAGTCCATTTAATCGATTCTATATGTTTAATATTAAGAAAGTTACCCGTATACGTAGATAGAAAATGGGCAGCCTGTATATACTGCAGTAAATAGATGGAGAAAGATTTAACGATATCACTGTAGAATTACTGCATGTTTACATAGACAGTGTTCACCCACGAGGAATTGGAAGATCTTTTCAAATCTCCTCCAGAAGAGAGTGATCACGATTTATTTTACTTTGTTGCAGTTATTATTTAAACAAACTCATCACCAATCCCGTCCTAATATAATGTATATATTATATGTACGTATATGAACAAATTACCCCAAGCTTTTGCCGTTGAAATTTTCGAGAAACGTCCGGGTTCAACGTATCCGCAAATCTCTTGTAAATCTTTTATCATCAATTACATAATCGGCTATATCACTCCAACACAGTTGAAATGACTGAATACCTCTGACCCTACATAGGTATTTGACGCCTATACGTAATTCGTGTATAAATTACGATAGTTAGATACTCTCGCCAACTTCAAATGCATATTATTTCGAGATAAATTGCAGGCCATTTAAACGCTGCGATCGCGGCATCGGGCTATGAAGAGCTCGCGAGGCTCGCAAGAGAGTTCGCGTTACGGACGGATAGCCATTACGAAGAGTTTCGCTTTACAACTCCAGATATTCGTGGTTCAGTGGTGTGGAAAATCAGTTACGACTTTCCGCGTAGCGTGTGATAAGTTTATCAAAAGCGACGTGGGAATTCATTATGTTGCGTGATATATACAATGATATAAGGCAGGTACAAACCTGTCCTGGCGTTCAAGTTTCAGGCACATCTACGATATGTAAGGATGTATTCAAACTCTGTGATTACAGTCGATTTACTTGTTGAATCGCTAGGACGAGAAGTCGTATCGGACAACGTTGATGAGTTTAGGGTACAACCTGGAATGAGTACTCCTATGCACAACAATAGAATTAAACTTCTTAAGTTTAGTTTAGAACTAGTACTGATGATAGTACGACGCTCTCGCAGACTATAACATCGTTATTAATAAAGTACTTTCGTGCTAGAATCGTGATTGTTTGTTAATTCTTTAGGTTAGAACAATTGGCTATAGGAGAAGTCTTTGTTTTTCTTTGGAAGAAGGGAATTATGGCAGAAAACAGCATAAGACTATTCTTATGCGATTGTATCGACAGTACGATGATCAGGGAGATTGAGAATGAGTGCGAGTTGCCAAAATGTATTTGGTTTCCGAGGGCAATATAGGTGTCGCAAATACAAGAAACTTCTGTATATTGGAGGGACCCGGTTACAAGAAGTGGCTTAGAATCACCCAGGCGCAATAGAAATTTATAATCTTGACGAAAATAATGACGTCTTCGAAACACTAGTAGAAGAACTTTCTGAATATTTTCCCTCAAAACAAAATTCTACCTTTGCGTGACATAAATTCTTAAACCTGAACAACCCGAAAGCTTTCATAAATATGTTTTAAGAAGTAAACATCAAGCTACCAAATGCTCTTTTGAAAATTCAGCACCAGAAGCCAGGGAAGTCATTATAAAGGATAAAATTATCGATAACTGGGCTACGTTAGAGTTAAAAAAGAAATTGTTGGAAAAACAAGGGTTCTTGGTAGAAGTTCTGGGGTTATGTCAAGTTTATGAATAAATTGGCAGTCAGTCTAAAGCCATGGACTCTATCCACGCTGAACCTTGCACATCACTTGCTTTAGTTGATATAATAACGTCTTAAAAACACTTGTAGAAGACCTTTCAGAAAATTTTTTATCAAAACAAAATTCTACCTTTGCGTGACATAAATTTGGAGGTCTTAAATCTGAACAAGCCGAAAGCTTTAATAAATATGTTTTAAGAAGTAAACATCAAGCTATCAAATGTTCCATTGGAAATTCAGCAGCAGAAGCCAGAAAAGTAATTATCAATGATAAAATTATCGATAACTATAGGCCCCTTAGAGTTAAAAAAGAAATTGTTGGGAATACAACGGTTCTTGGAAGAAGTCTGGAGTTATGTCAAGTTTATGAACAAATTGGCAATCAGTCTAAAGCCATGGACTCTCCACACAGGACCTTGCACATCATTTGGTTTAGTCAACGTAATGACGTCTTAAAAACACTTGTAGAAGCACTTTCTGAATATTTTTCTTCAAAACAAAATTCCATCTCTGAATGCCATATATTTGGAACTCTTAAATCTGAACAACCCGAAAGCTTTAAGAAATATGTTTTAAGAGGCAAACATCAAGCTACCAAATGCACCTTTGGAAAATCAGCAGCAGAAGCCAGAGAAATCAATATCAAGGATAAAATGATGGATAATTGGGCTACCTTAGAATTAAAAAAGAAATTGGTAGTCAGTCTAAAGTCATGGACTCTGTCCATGCGGGACCTTGCACATCATTGACTTTAGTGGATCATTGATGATTCTTGGACCGTTGCATAATATAATTGCGTAATAAAAATTAAAAACTATTCTTAATGCAAATGAGTAAGATAAGAAATGACATAAGCTGTGTGATGACCATGGTGTACAAAAATTACAAAGTTTTCCATCGGTTCCTTTCTACTACTTCTCCATGTCTCTCTATTCTTTTGCCAGTTTTTTTTTTTTTTTGGTATTTCGTATCTTACCAACATCTTGTATTTCGCTTATGTTCTTTTAAAAGCATCTTTCTTCGCCGCTTCATATTTTTCTTTTATTTTCCTTATAGCTTCTTTTCCTGGCGTATTTTTGGCTATCCCCGTCCTCCTTTGTTTGACTTCATTTCTTGACGATGCTTTTGAATACGGCTGTGTATGTTCGGGAGTGACATTGTTTGTTAGAGTTTGTTCAGGATTATGAGGAAGTAATGCAGAAGCATAAGACTGATAATTGTTTTCTCTAGATCATCAGAAAGAACAGCACCAACTTTACATCATATTCAAATTGTTGCAAATACTTTTTATGGAAAGATCTTTTTAGAGAAATTTTGTGAGTTGAACGCGCATAAATTTGGCAACATATACATAAGTAACAATACAAAGTTTCGTTTTCTATTCATGTAACTTCATACAAAGGGAAAAATTCGTCATACCACATCAAACAATACTGAAAATATTGCTGTTGCAATCTACATTAGCGCACGGCTATCTTCCCCGCTGGTTCCATTTTGCGTTAGCTGCCTTTTTATTTCTATTCGATTTTGTAATTGCGATTCAACTGTAATCGCCGCTGCTTCGTATTTATACATCGCATCGCATCCGATGCGAAGGATGATAGATGTTATTATTATAGAAATTACGCCTGATTTATGTACGCGAATTATTCACGCACGCCTGGGAGAAGCGGTCGCGATTTACATGTCAATTTTTCCGCGTAGAACCTGCGCACCGGTCCCTCGGTTATAGCGTAACGTAATTAGAGGGGAACGGACGAGTAAGTCTTTGTACCTAGCCGGTGTAGCGGATGGTGATTTATCGATGAAAAAATGACGGTATAAAGCAAGTGCAAAGAAAACGCGAGGCAGAGGCGAGATAAGTAATACGCGACGCATAAACGCGGGAGCCCACTGAGATGATATGGTTAATAAATTATTGATAACCGCTTCTATCTATTAAGATATTGTTATTTTGACACGTGGTAGTTGAATGCTGTAAGCTTGCAGGTATTGAACGGTAAAATGATTACCTTGAATCGCAAAGAACTTGTAAAGAATTGTGAAGGCTACCGTATTAACCTTTAGCGTCCAAGTTTCATAGCTGATAGAACTAAGTATTCAATTTATAACGCTTAGACTTCCCTTCTATTATACAGCGTTGAATTGGTATAGCACGATAGGGAATGATTGATATATGTTTAAGAATTGTTACTTGGGTCATTAGCTTATAGCAAAAAAACATACGGAGTGCCGCAGGGGTTTTTTGTAAGGCCCCGACTTTTTATGTCTTTCATCAACGTCTTTCTCGTCTATATTGCTAGAGTTACTAGCTGGGCAGACTTGCTGATAATCATTGAGGAGTTTGGTAAGTGGTGTAGGCAAACTAAGTTAATCACCATGTTCGTATTTCAAGAGATCTAGTCCATTACATAAGCGACTTATGTTGTAGAACTATGTGGACATTTGGTTGGGTTATTTTTTTTTTTTCAAATCAAGAGCAAGTGCTACCAAAATGTATTATCAGACTAATTTTAAATATGGAGTATCCGCAAACATGTATAATTGTAGATCAATTATGGCGCGGAAGGGCTTCATGACTTGCTTATAAATCGTAGCTATCGTAACTATAGGAGGAAAAACAATGAAGCAAGTTTTGCAACAACTAGAGGGGTTAAACGGAGAGGAATACTTATTCAGCTTCTCCTTATAGACGAAATATTCAAACAAGTAAACGATAAAACGAATAGAACCTATATTGGATACTATAGGGTAATGGAGCAAACAAATAGAAAGATACAGACTCCAGATAAATGTGGAAAGGACTGACACAATGGAAATAGGAAATCAGACAGAGGACATACAATTAGAAATACAGTAAAAAATTGAAATATCGAGGAATAATTACCAAGACAGGCGGAAGATTAGAGAAAGAAATAGCAAACAGAATAAGCAGAATGATACAATTATACAGAACTCTATAAAGACCATTCTCTAATGAAAAGGGACACAAGTAAGAAAACAGAAACAAGAATCTGTGTGAGGCTGTGTTCTTGCCTATGCTCATACGTGGAAGCGAATGGTGGATCGTAGCCAACAGGCTAAAACAAAAAGATTGCGGCTTGTGAGGTGGAAATTCTGCGAAAGATGCGGAAGTGTCCAGATTAGACAAAATAAAAAGTGAAATAACAAGAAGTGAATTAAAGATAACAAGTGTGTACAAATTAAGGTGGTAACCACCTCTGACTATGTGTCAGAATGAAGAAAGACAGAAGGTAAAAGTAGCATGGGAAACAAAACCCGGAAAAAAAGAGAAGGAAAAGACGGAATGAAGAAGTATGCGAATATAATAAAATGGACAGGACTAACGTAAGCTGGACTCAAACGAAAGACAAGGCTAACAACAGCAAAAAAAATGGAGAAAAATCATTGCAGAAAAGGTTGCGGATAAATAAGTGTAAATCGTGTGTGTATGTATTTGAAAATGCGGATCTTTTCACGAAAAGTTGGCATGGAATAACCTCACTGAACAGAAAAAACATAAAATGGCGTTGTACAAAAATTCTGCTAGGTATATTTGAGCGAAGGTGTTTAAGTGGTTGCCAACTTCTATAATCTCAAACTCAAAATATATATCAATTCCAAGACGTTGAAGAACTATTTGAAAATCAAACCATATTATAGTCTATATTATAGTATAGAGAGGCAGCTCTAGAAAAAGCAAATAGAGCGGGTCTGCTTTGCAATGGCTAAAATACCTTTTTAGTTCCTTTATTTTCAGAATTGTGCTGTCCGGAAGTTAAAAGATGATACATTTCTTATGATGCCTTGAAAGGTTGGAGAAAAACTTATAAATCAATGATAGCGCTTTACAATCGCAGTGTAAACATAGGATGAACACTGGCTGAAACTGGTCGAACGCGATTGTGCGATATCCAAATTGCTGCCTTTAGATTCAAAAAATTAGTTTTGTAACCGAAGAAATTTACTACCATCTACAACACTTAACCGGATAGAAATTTTCTGCAAGTATAAATCTCTAAATAAAACATAAAAATCTAAATACCTAAATAGTTATTAATGAAAAGGAAAAAACAGATCAATAACCCTCTCTTCTTGTGGCAATAAACAGAAATAGCTTGATAAAATTTTAGTTGAAATCCACTATTCAAAACTAAGTTCACTGGTGTCTCCATCTTCCAAAAGAAAATTCTATGAAACGGAAGTACAAGCTAAATTTTTGTCTGCGATCTAGAGCTGCTTTCTAGATCCGCGCTCCGAGCACTCCAGAGCATCCTAGAACACTGCCATTCACTCGTTTGTGTTCCAGATTCAAATTGTTTCTTACTCTAGATTTACCTACCCCTTTACCCTCAAGCACCAACAAATTTATCAGAGCCTTATACTCTGTTGTACAAGCAGTTAGGAAGACTTCTGAACAAAATGTCCACATTATTTTGCTCTCGCGTGTAAAACAGGGCTCAGATTTACTTAACACCTCAACAAATGGTCAACGCGACAATACATAAAACTGATGACTTAAATACAATAAAAGCTAAAATAGTTTTACAATCTGCTCTTTTAATTGCAGTTTAATGGACGGAAAACAAAAATTTTATGTTATAGCACACTTCATTCATCAACACTAAGATATATCCAGGTATAAAACCATAAAACGACAAGTTCCAACTTAATTCTCTCGTTTGTATACGGGTCTGTTCGACTAATTGAATGATCCGGACAATAAACAAAGCCATTTTTTTCATTCTAACACCCGACCACTTTTATTATTGCCTTATCCGATCTCCTTCCCTACTTAAATTGACACGTGATCAATCTTCTCTTTTTTTACCAAATTTTATAATTGGTCCTATTGCTCGTGCGTAAAAAAATGAAAGTGTAAAAACCAAATTCAGCTTTACAAATCCGAAGTTACGTGTAATTTACACAAACGCTAATAAAAATAAATAAATGGTTACCTGCGAGTTCTGCGTCCGATAATGAGATAGCATCATCTATTTTTGGACGTCTAGAAGCTACGTGCGAAATTAGAGGAGTATAGAGAGAAAACCTCTGAGTTGCATGCGCGATTACTATCTTTCAAATATTACAAATCGAATTTCCGAAAATCATCGTCGCCCCAATACCACATCACGAATACTCCCTGAACATTATACCGTGCAAAAAATCCATGTTAATAGTTAGCGGTTTCACTGATTGTTTCTTTTTTGTATTCCGTTCGCCCCCTCGACCTTAATTTTTTCCACTTTAACGAAGGCGTGAATACATTACCGAGGCTCGGGCACCGGGTAATAGGAACCTGCGGTCGTTAAAAGTGCATGGCATGCATATATGCATGCGAAGCATAGATACTCACGCAACCATCATCTGTCCGTACGTGTATGGCGTCGATTTTCGGATGCGAGAGGTTTAATAACGTAACGATGTATAATTTTCCAGAGATCGTCTTCTTTTTTCGATGATGTCGTTGCATCATCGGAACTTCGGCGCGTGTTATTTTTAGAATGGCGTTTTTATCGCATCAGAATCACCGGTTATATTCTCTCGTTCAGATATGGTAAATTATCCCCTATTAAAACAAGAATTGTAAAACTTACCACTGTCTCTGTATAATTCAGAATGATTGCACGGAGTTATCGTGATGTTAACATTTGTAACACTTGCAGAATAAATTTTAATGGTTACCCTTATTTGGCTTGACTAGTTTTCCATAATTGTTATACTTGTCGTAAGTGATTACTCGCACTGTAATTTCAAATTGTTTCATTTTCTATAAACTATTGCCTCCTGATGATGTTATAAATAAATAATAAGGTATTGAGGTTCTTATGGATAATTGAGATTCATTCATTTACGGAATAAAATCCAATGACATCATATTTTATTACCTAACGAAGTTCGGTGGGTACACCTTTTTTGTAAAAAAATGAACTAATACACAACAAATTGATTCAATAAATCGGTGCATATGTTTCAAGAGCACGCGGCCTCCCATTGTCAACCAAGTCCCGCATTAATATAGCCAAGCGAACAGTACTATGAATTTTAAATGCACACGAAGAAGTGATTTGCTTACTACCACTGGAAGGAACCACAATGGGTGAGGATATTCTTTCAAAATTAGTTGAGCATTTCGAAAAACGAGACCTTTGTTAAAACAAATTTTTTTTTAATGTAACTACCGATGACGCTCCCGCTATGATCGGGAGACAGAATGGACTTGTTCATTCGTAGTGAACGCATTGGTCAATCACTTTTACTGCACCAAGAAAGTTTATGCGCCAAAATTTCGAACGGAAACTTTAAATCCGCAATAGTGTTGCAAAAACTACATCACTTATCGTTTTTCATTAACTCACAGACAATTTGAGTAGTTTTTAGAAGAAGGGAAAAGTACATATTCCGACATTCCATTCCACATCATGTATAGTGGCTTAGCCGCGATAAAGTGCTTCCCAGATTTGTGCAATGTCTCGATGAAATTAAATCATCTTTGTCGAGGAAAAAATCAAGCTCAAAACTTTCTTGAATTAGAAGACAAAGACTAGATTTGCAACTTTAAATTACAAGGATCTGGTCAAACTGCTTCGGATTTATATGAATCCTGGAATTGTTTCAAAATAGACTTACCTACGCGGCGTAGATAATCGTGATGATGAGAAAATTATAAACTACATGACCATTTTAAAAGAAGAATTCACTGAGCCAGGTCAAGATTTTATTAAACTTTTTCTTCTTTTTCTTTTTGATCAAGCCATATCAATAGATTTTTCTATCACCCCTTTTGACACATCTTTCTTTCATATGGATGAACATTGATGATTTTGATCGTCACCATATTGAATTTAAGAACTCCGACTTACGGAACACCAATAAATCTAAGAAAAGTATTAGAAAGAGGCTGGTAGGATAAACCAAGCTAAATACTCAATTGTTGGCATAGTGTTGTAGAGAAAGAAAACAATCTTTGCAATGCCTTCAGCTTTCGGGTCTGCATGCATGTCTGAGCAAATCTTTTCCAATATGAAAATCAGTTTGAGTCCATACCGAAACCGCCTAACAACAGACAACTCAGAGGCCTGTGTAATATTCGAGGTAACCAGACATGCACTAGAAATAGACAAACTAGTCCGAGAAGACACAAGAGTCGCATTTAAGTCATTTTTCGTAGAAAATGTTACTTAATTTTGGGAAAATCAGTTTGAGTCCATACCGAAACTGCCTAACAACAGACAACTCAGAGGCCTGTGTAATACTCAAGGTAACCAGACATGCACTAGAAATAGACAAACTATCCCGAGGAGGCACAAGAGTCGCATTGAAGTCATTTTTCGTAGAAAATGTTAGTTAATTTTGGGAATTTTCTTAATTTTTATTTCGTTTAACCCACAATTTTACATAATAATATTATGTTTCTTTTCTTTATTAAAAGTTTTGCAAGTTATATTGTACATACTTTGATAAGTTAGTTACCCCTGATCTAAGGCTTTTATTTACCACATTAATCAGCATTATTTTGCCCCAAAAATATATACCAGTCGATGGTAATAGGAGATACGCACTTTAGAAAATTTCTACCTTTCTTTCAAACATAATATATCGGATCCACACCTCACGACAAATTGATTAATTTGGACACGTGTTTCGGGAATTGGATCATACAGTTGACAGCGGGAATCATGAAAGTGTAAACACTTTCACGGGTATCCAGAATGAATCAATTTACCAATGTATCTGGTAATCTTCACTTTTTCTTTTGTCTGAACTTTATGATGCTTAGGTAATAGATTCCCAATAGCTATCCTTTTGTGTACGTTAACAGTCTGTTCCGTAAAATTACATTTGAGGAGTATTTGACAGCAAGTTAACATGGTCCAAACATATAGGTCATTTAGCGAAGAAACTAACTGGCGCATTATACAGTTTATTTCGAATAAAAAAAATCACTACTTCCGAGCAACAAAAATGGCATACTTTGCTAATTTCCACAGTGTAGCGACTTATGGCATTCAACTTTGGGATATGTCTTCGGAGGCTGAGCGCCTATTTCTCGTACAAAAACGCGCTGTGAGAATTGTGTGCGATCTGAAAAGAACTGATTCATGCAAAGATGCCTTTATAAACGCACAAATACTAGCCTTGCCTGGGGCATATACTCTCACTATTGGGAATTATGCCCACAAACACCGAAATCGTTTTACCCGTAAATGTGATATCCATGATCATAATACCAGAAGTAAGGCGGATTTACGAGTTCCATATCCCAGAACACATACAACACAGAAGTATATGGTGACTTCTGGGGTACAAAAATTTACAATAAATTACATCAAAGTATGAAGTGCTTTCCAGAAAGTGAATTGGCTCCAAGACTGAAAAGACACTTGTTGAATAACGCTATCTACACGATTGATTCTTAAATTGTACCATAATTTAGTATATGTTTGTTTGTTACTAATGTTTTTATACTCTGTCCTTGTGTTATACTTTCTACATAACCTTACATTTGTGTATATATCTTTTTAATGTGTTATATGTGTTCTATACGATTTATACAGATGTTGACTTTCCAGGTAATATTACATTACATTGAATAAATACATATCTATCTATCTATTTATTTATTCAGATCTGTATGTGTGCATCTTTGATGTGATGAAATACTGGTAGAATTAAACACATTCAAGTGAAAACAATTTCTTTTATAATAAATCAATAATTATGCACGCTTCACTTATACCTTAAATACATTTATTTCAGCCAAAATTCTACATATTCCATAGATCATCATGATCATTCTGATGTCGAATGTGATACAAAAGGAGGTTTGCGATTCTTTTGCTTTAAAATGTTATCACTTTATTGTAATGGTGTTGGTAACACAAATAGTATTTTCATATAAACTCTTGATTTACTGATGATTGATACACATATCTGCTCTTGATCAAATACTTCTTTTTTTAGTAAACACCAGCGAAATAGAGTTATTTCATTGGCGAGCAGAAGCATTTTAACATAAACTTTTTTTGCATTCAGTCTACCATAACAGCAAGCATTTTTTGTTTGCTTTTCTTTCGATCTTCATATCCACTTTCGTTTTCAGTTAACCTCCATTTTTGGGTGCAATTTATTATTGGCGTAATTTATTTTCGACATTACCTTCTCACATTACGCCGGCAATAACATTTCGTTAATAAATTTCACCCCGTTTAATTTCGTGGAGCCCAAACGGACGGAGCCAATGCTACGGCGTACGCAGATTAATCACTCTCCACGCATCAGATACAGCGGCACACCAACCCCGTCATTTTCCCATACATTGTTTTTCAATAATGCTTAATTACGTTTTCTTTATGAATCTCCGTCGCCTTAATAACGAGTGTGGAAAGAAGAAGATTACTAGATCGTTATCGTTCGCGTATAATTTATCAGTTTATTTTCAGCTTTGACACCCGTTCATCTTGCGCGTTTTATGGCGCGCACGCCACCACGTACCATCGCGTACGTGCCCCCAGGCTTTAGGGCCTTCTCGGAATCGGCCCCGGTTTAATTCGGTCTTGACGCGCACGCCTGCAACTCGCGTCTCGCAAATTATTCTTTCAAGTTCAGATGTTTGGGGGGGGGGGGGGCATTGGTCGAAATTTCCTGTGCGATTTTAAAGCTACGTGTTCATTATGAATTTATTATGTTAGGTAACAGATACAACCTTTTAACAAGACAAAAGTATACAGAAATACGCATATGATACATTATACTTATTATAATTACAAAACCAAACAAATCAACACTCAATTTCGAGAGCAGTCCTAGAATTCGCTTCCAATGAAAATGTCACTATAAATTTCATTCGTGTTCTGAACCATATAAACTAACATACGAGTGTTAAGACCTACAAATTTTACCAATACTGTATATTACCACATAATACTATTTAGGGGTTGCCTTCAGTTACCACTTGACACATGATTTATATGTCACGCCTAATAAGTATACTGGCGCCGGCTAGACCAGCCATCTGCTACATTTTGTAGATATATTGTATTTATGTATAAGGATTTAGGTAGAAATTTAGAGAGAATAAACCAGTTACGTTTGAGACACCACCAACGAAGTTTCATTTCTATTATACGCAAAAAGAATATACAACATAAAATTGGTAGCAGAACTATTATACGCAAAAAGAGTATACAAAACAAGTAGTAAAACATAAAATGCAATCGAGTATAATTTTCAAGTATTTACTGATACTTGCTTATTTTAACACAAGTTACTAAAACACGGCAACTCGGTAACAGTGCATGTGTTAGGTGTATATCTTAATTTATCCTTGCAACATTAAAACGACGCTTGAGAGTAGTGTTCTAAAATTAAAGATGCTTGTTAAATGTTTAAATAGGTTTAAATAGGTTTTTAAAATTGAAATCTGGTAAACAATTAGGGGGTCGATCCCAATTGACTAGATTGGAAGACAACAACTGTGACGTAACGCACCCTATAAATATGGCCGCAAACCGTAAAACTGCTAAAACATGCTTTTTACATCCGGAATCGGAAATATGGCATTTATGGTTATGCGATTTGATGGGGGCACAATTGGTATAGTACGTGATAATTGGTTAACACTAGTGATGGGGCAATCAGATCCAAAACGCATCCGATAGGCTTAAACGGATATGTAGTCACTACCTTAAGCAAAATCGGAACTTTTTCTTAACGATTCGGATTCT
>JARFOC010000490.1:239713-253668 GCA_031763485.1 Osmoderma eremita
CGTTACAATTAAACGATTATCTGTTATAATAGAACAGCCACCCGTTGCAATTGAACGGTTATCTGTTATAATTGAACTGTTATCTGTTATAATTGAACGGCTACCCGTTACAATTAAACGGTTATCTGTTATAATAGAACGGATACCCGTTGTAATTGAACGCCTAAGATGTGCTCGGGCGACCGTATCTCTCTTCCCCATGAAATGCAAAATGGCGGAAAAAGTAGTTTTTTTTAGCCCCATGTATTTTTATGGGGAAATTGCGCTCGTAGCCCCCTAGCCTTACTACTCTTCTTCAATGCCAGCATTTGTAGTTAATTCTATAGATTCGCATAAAAAAGCTTTGAAAATGATTATCAGAATCTTCAGTAATGACTTAATTTTTGTAGTTGTTCTTGTAATTCATATACATACTAATACGTAATAGTATTAATCGTTCGTTCGGGTAAGCAAGAATTACAGATATCGGATATCGGTTAACGTAATTTACCGTTTAAACCAATTGCCTGTAAATAACTAATAACTGGATGATTTTTTTTTTAAACAATGACAAAATTACGCCACATTGGGATGCTGTTGGTGACCCTTTTAACCACGCTGCATACATGGTAGTCCAAGGGATTCAGGTCTGGGCTGTTAGGATGCCATAGCATCTTGGACCAAACATATCGACGTTGTTTGAGAACCTGTACTGACAGACTCTGACAGCATTCATCGTATCTTATTTGCGCACAATTTTTATCGAATGTCCTCTTCGGCAATTCCACGCATTGTTACCCCACTTACACCCACAATCGATGTCCGTTTTCGCGATCATTGCCCTGTGCCTCCAAAACCATCGCTCCAGCTATTTCAATATCTACGGAGGTCCTCATAATCACTGATTTCAAATAAGTTACCACCCTCAGTAAAAACTGCAAAGGTAAAAAAAGTTAAACGTAGTATGTCTGATTGAAATCAGAAATATATTCAAAAATATATAAATATACTTTTGAGATCCGATTGTGTAGCAACAAGCATCCTCACGCTCAGACAGCTGTTTCTGGCTACCAAATCTCACCAGTGTACGACGGAGAAGTACCCATTGCCCGTTCAGTACACCGTATCATAAACTTAATGTAAAACTCCAGAGACATCTAACGCCCAGCAGCGGAATCATGGTGTGACACGTAGTTTGTCTGCCTAAAGTAAAACCTAAGAAGGTACGCTCTGCTCCAGATAAGACGACAAGTGGTAAATAATTTATATTTATCATCAGAATTTTTTTTAATACATGCCTACACTGGAAGGGTACGCCTACCACTATTCAATTACGAAAACAAACTGCTCGAGTGTCCGTTTCCTTGTTATCGCATTTTTCTCGTTGGGATCTTCACTGTTCCTTCGCTGAATACATTCGATCAGATAAAGCGTTCTTCACGCCATCCAGTCACAGAGGCGCATAATAGGTATGCATTCATAGGAACACGTACAACCACCTTTACGCTTTGCAATTCAATACACCTCGGAATTGTTTGCGGTTCGCGAGATATGGTGGAGTGTAGGTGTCCACCGCCGTGGAGTGCCACTTCGGTAAAAAGGAACATACCTAATAGCGTTTTTTATCTTCTTCCCCTGTTCCGTCCGTGCATACGCGCCAGGATATAAAGCTATACATCGTGGAAGACGTATGGGGTTCGTTGTTTAGATGCTCGCCAACTTTCCGCGCTATTAACTTCGAAACTGCTAGGAGAGAGATTCATGATCACGGCATTGTAAATTGTTCTGGAATTATTTCCCTTGTCGCTGTGTGTGTTTATTTTTTTCTTTGCCGTAGATATCTCTAGTCTGTGTACGTTAAATGTCCTGCTCGAGAGGAAAAACCGATTTATTTGAAAGCGTTTATTATTATACGTAATTTATATTCAGCGCCGTACGTTCTAGGGGATATTCATATATTAGTGTTAATGCTAGACCATTATACGGACGCGTATTAATTGTCGGGCACGTGTTAGGATAACATGCTTAAATTTAATTGACCATAAAATTAAGTGGTATCTGTAAACGTCGAAACTCAATAAATCTTCGGTTCAAGGAAAGTAAGTGCTGTACGTGCTGGAAGCACTTTCAAGCAATTCAACTTCCAGTTGCAAAGTAACAGATAGAAGTGTTGTAAATGAGGAATTAAAAAAGCTTCTTCTGTTGTGTGGTGGTTTAAGTTTTATGTGCGTCTAAGGAAGTTGACATTTAATAATGTTATTGAAATCGTGGTTTGGCGTCTATCAACACACCTTGGTTTCTATCACTTTTCTCTGTAATGTAAAATGTAAAATAGAAAGTTAAATTTTGAAAGTTATTACCTACATCCCAACACACCAAAGATTGTAATAAATATATACTGGTCAACAAAATTTTGTCCCACGATGTAAAGTCGGTGAACTTTTTACACTTATTTCATATATGTTTTCAGAATTTCTCTATCAGACAGGGTTTCAGAGTGACAAAGCAATGAAATTTTGTGAAGGTATATATTATATGTGTATAAATCATGAAAAAATCACGTACAAAGTGATATATTTACTTGGAAAACGTGCTGATATATGACTTTCGGCTGTACTTTTCATCAAAAACATCTCTCTTTAACGTCCAGCAATAGTCTGCCAACATAGCAGGGCTCCATTTGCCTTGGTGTCTCTTCTCCATTAGTAGAATGTCCTGGTGAAATCTTTCTCCATGCTCGTCACTGACTGCTCCAAAGTCCAAGTGGGAGTCAAGAAAGTGTATTTTTAGACTCATGTTGCAACCAATTGCTTTATATGAGGCCAGTAGATTGGCCAAAATTCAGTTATGAATTTTTGTAATAATATTATTTCTTTTCCCAAAAATGCCAAGCGACGCTTCAAGAGCGGAAGGACAACTATCTTCGTTTCTTTCCTAAACAATACGTCATTGTACCTTTGGTTACCGCATAAAGAGCATTTACAGTGTCACACAAATGAACTAGCAAATGGGTTCGTTATTGCACGTGCTGTTAAAAGACATAAAGAATATAAAATTCTAGATCTATCATTTATATTTTAAGAAAAAGTAATTAATTATTAATCATAAGTTATATGTCCTTTTAGGCCTTTGCTATTAGGCAACCACCTATTGCGTCATGTTGTCTTCGCCTCACTCAATTTACTGAATGTCCTAGGTATCAAAAAAAAATTACAGACTTGTTATTTTTGTTTTCGTTTTAATAACATGATCCCAGATTTGTCGGGATTAACATATATGCAGTGATCCCCACAAACCTCAAGCAGCTGTTCAAGATCAAGCGATTGAGAAAACTTCTTAAATCTATTTTTTTTTAATAACATGATCCCAGATTTGTCGGGATTAACATATGTGCAGTGATCCCCACAAACCTCAAGCAGCTGTTCAAGATGAAACGATTGAGAAAACCGATACCAGGTCCGAGAAGATCACGAAAGGCGTGGAGCTGAGATCGACGTAGAGATGATATTTTATGGTTTAAATATAAAAAAGTAAGGGGCCCAAAATCGATCTTCGAGGGACCCCTTATCGCGTAAATAATGAGCTGAGCGTTAGTGTCTGCCTAGGAGGTACGATTGGAAAAAATCAACGCTGTGCTTTCCAAGCCCAATGTAAAATGCTTTATGACGTTATGGTTCAAATCATTAAAGACCTTAGAAAAATACCAGCAATCCCAACTGCGTCTGAAGTACTCAAAATGTCATCAAAGTTGTTAAGAAGTGTTATCTTGCAACTGCAGTTTATTCCTTTTCTATAGAATCAGAGTTTTTGGTAGAATAGAATAAAATATTTGGGGATATACCGCTCTAATTCCCTTCTTCTAAAGAATCTTCGGCAATACTTGATGAATGCTCATCAGTTGAAGGTTCTGCAACTCCTAGCACTTTCCTTTTTACAGCAACGAAATACTGTTGGCTTCTTTTCATCAACTTAGGGAATGTACATGATGTAAGACGGGAGTTGCATTGTCATAGATATGGTAATATTATTTCTAGGTATTAGCCACCTTTTGAAAGCTTATGGTACGTGGGAAGTATATTATATATTGCTACCTTTCAATTCTGTCCTACAAGGTTACAAGTCATACATAAATAAAACGACCAACCCCTTTCGGCAATTTTCCATACCGATAATAACCATATTTGATTCACTTCCACAATACTCAGCTATGTATGTGTACGTATAATCTTGGCAAATGTTAAATTACGGAGTAGATCTCATATATGCAATCATAAGGTCATTCGTTACTAATCAATATTGCATGGGAAATATAATAAATCAAATTTGTTACAGTTGCAGCACCTTCTTTAGACGTACTAATTGCACCTTGTATTGCATAGATTTTGTACAGTTTTAGTTACGGTTTTAATGCATGACGACATCACGAATACTGTATTTATTCATGGTGTGAGTTTATGGACGTGTATTGGTCAAGAATCAAAAAATGTTTCATGTGGTAGCAAAATATAATATGTAATATGCAAAATACAAATCTTAGCACATACCTGAGTACTTCCGTCATTTCAATAAGCTTTATTTATACAGATGCATGTATTTGCATGTATTATTATGGTTTTAAATTGGACTTAATTAATTTATACGCATACAAGTCACTCTGCAAATACATTTTAAAGTATACTGACCCTTAAATACAGTACGGGCATACCCATTGACATCATATCTGCATCTTAGAGTAAATATAAATATAATTACCGGATATATGAGGCTATTAATAATAATTTAGTCTAACATATAGATGCAGTTAAGTTTTCTTCGATTATATGTTCCTATCTCCATTGACGGCATTCACAATAATTTACAATTTAAAGAACAGCCGATATTATCAATGATTTAAAGCGACAATCTGATGACAAGGGCCAACTTCCATCATTAATCATGATATGTGTATCTATGTGTTTGAAACGGACAATAGAAACAACCCAGGGCAACACATTTCAGATTTTTACGTTTTACGAAAATCAGAAGTGTGTTTTCTGGGAATGAAATACTGGTGATGGATAGTTTCTGATGTATGCTTATTTGGACTATAAGAAAGAATGCTGGACTTGAAGGGAAAAGACAAATTGTTATGTAATTTTGTTGAATGATTGCTTATTTAATATAATTATATATTTATTAGTGAACTTAGTGTAGTTTAATTCATAATAACAAATATTTCTTCCCTTTTTGTAGAAGAAATTTATAAAGTTACTCGGTCCTGCGTTTTAAGTATTTTCTATTAGGGCATTCGAAGATATTAACAATTTAGCATTTATATTTATCAATGAGACAAATAGACTGATGAGATAAATAGACAATTGACAATTACAGACTTGTTTCAAAATATGTACTGTAGATTTGATAGGATCCATGGTGGCCTATGTATTTTTGCGCGCCAATATTTTGTAGTGTTGTCAATTTCGATAACTAAAATCATGAAATAGACTTTGAAGCCGCTGGTCTAAAATATGGAATGTATATTATTATTATCCATAGTTCGGCCCAAGGTAAAGGTAATTTCGATAGATTTACTGGATTATTATCTGAAACGTTGAATGAATTATTTGGTCAAGCTGTTATTGTCAATGAGGACTTAATTTTTTTCTGCCTTAACATCGATAGTACACGTGGTAGTTTGTCTCTTGATAATTGTTTCGTTAGTCTTAACACTCAATGTGCAATTCTCAATAAAATTGATCATCTTACCTCTAAGCCCTCTACTGTACGGTCTAATTGTAACAATTATAATCGTAGATAAATTAGACAACATAAGCAACACCAATATTCTAACGTTTGTTATCCCTTCTAGTTTTGATTTTCTATCTGCTCCTCTGAAGGTGTCAATTTCTGTCACTAAGAGCCGGCTTTCGTAAGCATTACTAACCTGCCAGACTTCGGAACTATAGAAAGATTGCTGCTCCGGTAATTATTCGTGGCTTATTTATGTGGTCATTGATCATCTTATATATGCCGGTATTATTTATAATGGCTTTTATCATATTGGCTTCTTCAAGTTGTAGCTCTTGTTTCTTCAAAAGTGTCGTTTCAAAAAGTTCTTTTTATCGGAATTGTATCATAGGCTTGTGCTAAGTCTATGAATTAAGTAATATAGTTTAATGCTAAAAAATATAGTGTCGTTTTAAAATATCATCCTATTCAGCCATCCATTTAGAAAGCTTTAAGTCACATATCAGTGATTATCCATTAGTATCATATCATGCTTCGACTTTGTCATGATGATTCACAGATGGCGTTTTTATGTTTTAGAATGATATTGTAATAACAGCTTAGTGAATTTATCGTATAATACCAATTATCATAACTCAACGACAGAGGTCAGTTCCTACCGCAGTGTCGTTAAACACACAGACTGTTAAATGAACACTTTCTTCGTCAGATTTATGATTTATTGCGTAATTTATGATGCGTTTTCAGAAGTATGTATGCTCTCAAACATTGTTGCTAAGCCAGGCAATTTCAAAAGTAATTCAAATAGATCATTACATAAGTTAATTTCTATGAAAATATATTTGAATAATTACTGAAGTAATATAAAGCTATGTTCTTTGCTTAGTCATATAATTATTCCCGGAGGAAAAATAGTTGAAAACGGTAGCGAATTTATTACACATAAATACAGTAAATATACCAATTATGAAGTTAAGTGCCAGAGAACACATTGCTTGCACTTACAGCAAGTTGATTGAAAGCAGACATGCAATAAATTATAGCAAGCACACATACAATAAAACTTTAGGTTTAAGATGATCCAGTATTATTGCTAATAAATTAACGTTCAAACCGTATTTTATCATTTGTTTTTGCAAAAAATAGAGTAAATATATTTACGGCCTGAAGTTATACTTGGCAGTATACCTGCAATATCTTGTAAAGGTCAGCTTCAACGAAGCTCTGTCAATTATCCATCGCATGCGTGCTGAGCAAATTATCTATTGTTCTTGTAAGATTCTAATTTGTAGAATGCCAGTGAGAGAATACCAAAGGGGCGTTTGGTTGAACATATAACATAAAAGTGCTTTGTACAAACAATGTAAAATAAAATGCAGCTGTCAGATACATGAGTATTAGATGTAAACTTATATTGTTTACATCTAATACTCATATGCATATGCATAATGCATATATTTCAGATATCGCAAATATAGACATTTATGTTAGTACAGACAGTCTCGTATAAAACGCAACTCATATTAACTCTTTCAGTAGGACTTGATCTTATATACATTACCTAATAAATTAAAAAGAAGACTGTGGTAAAATCATTATATTAAAAGGGAAAAAGATCAAATCTTATTAACTATCGACCGATATCTATCACATCTAGCATTTCAAAAATAATTGAAAAAAATTGCATTCAGTAGGATAATGAGTTTACAGAACCAGAATTTTTTTTAAACATTATCAAAATTGATATTTGAGACGCAGATCGGCAAGAGCTACGTTGCGATTATTGGACGAAATTATCGATGACATTAACAACAAAAATCTTGTATTTAAGTAAAGCAATGTTTTTCATAACATTTTACTTGGAAAAATAGAACATATTGGATTTTGTGTCGCTTGATTGGGCGTCTTGGAGGGTAGAAAAAGTGTGATACATGTCATGCTGGACAGATGTTCTAGGTGGTGTGCCTCATGGTTCCATCCTGGGGCCATTGCTATTTGTACTACACATTAATGATCTCCCAGATGCCATCGAAAACTTGCTAGTTTTATTTTCTAATGATACTTCCACTGTGTTAAGAATGAGAAAATATGAACTTATCAATAAGCTAAATCTGAAATCACTTAATGAATGGTTTACAGACTACAGCTTATATCTTAACATGGAGAAAACAGAATTGATGACATTTGGTAGAGATGCATCGAACATTGTAGTGTGTTTTGAAGGAATTCTTACTGAGTGTACGCAAGAAATGATTCCTCAATAACATGGTAAGCTCATATCGGTCATTTGGTATTAAGTTTGTCTCGTTTTTGTTACTCATAAAGAGTATTATCGCGTAATGTTGGCATTAATGATTCCTTGAGTGCATACTATGCGTATGTGCATTCACGACTTCAACACGCTATAATTTTTTGGGACAATTATATTAGAGCAAACTTTCAATTACGAGTTAAGGACTCATGCAGTGCAATATTTGGACCAGACAAAATACTCACCTCTCTATCTATCTATATATATACACACACTAGCGTGTCCATTGTTTATAAGTCAGTATCAGGAATGTTTTTAAACAATATGCTATATTATCACACTGCAAAAATACATGTCAGGAAAATCCATCTTCCGCCAAAAACCGGGTTAGCTGAAATACAAAAAAGTATTACACTTTATTATTTGGAAGTTTATAATCACCGATCACAGTAAAGACCTACCTGTTCTTCTATGCAAAAAAACGCTTAAGACAACTCCTTGCTGAAGCTACATATTCCCCAAGCGACGATTTCTTTCTGAGAAAGATTATTATATGACAAAGACTACATTTTTAGTTTATTCAATGTTAGTTTTATTCATTGACGAATTGTGTTTTTTATATACATATGTATTACATGTTCTTATACCCTTTCTTGTATATACATTTCTTTTTGAATTGTTCCACGTTTGTGTAATTATAGTACTGAAGAAATATTACTATTACTATAAACTCGGTACTACTGTCCTGGGTGATGTTGCCGACAGAATCAATAAATATTTCATTACTATTCTATAATTTAATGTTTATTCATGAAAATATCGGAATAAATATCTCGTACGGCAATGTTCATTTTCCCCAGAGCAAAATAGCAGAGCAAAAACAAACAAGTACGCACAATATAAAAACACAAGAAATACAGGAAACCTAATTATCGGCAATAAATCTACGTAGTATTATCGCATTTAATTAATAACCGGGTACGATCAAGTAGGCACATAGGCGCCATACAGCCAGAGGCGCTTCCTCAGTTCCCAGTAGTGACAGGTGCGAGTCAAGTAAAAATGACAAGGCCAGAATAGCGACGTCATTGCGGCGCAGAGATTCGACTCGGCACAACGATATTACACACAAACTAGTTTCACCGCCGTAAAAATCATTACGAGTGTGTTATTGAATATCGAGCTGCGGTTTTATGCAATAATCGGTCACAATGTGTTCTACGCTCGGAGGGAGTTCGCTGACTTATTGTGCGGTATTGATAGACGAAAGGATCTATTTATAGAAATGCGCGCAAGGGGTCGCTGTTTATTCAAAATGGGTTAAAATAAATTATAGCCAATAGAGTGGATATAACTACGGCTTTAGATGAGATCATTTGAAGATATTGTATCGTGGAATACACAGGGAATATGTCGAGTTGTTCGCACAGAAACTAATTTAGAGAATTTCTACTACGGTGTGGTTAAAATAATTGTAGAAGTAGCCCATTCTTTTAAAGTTTGACAACGATAATAATGTATTGCAAACGTATATTATGGAATAGGAATAAATGCTTTGAGCAATAATTGATTTAACTCGCTCAGTCAACTGTTCGGCTTATTATCTTAAGAATTCATTGTTCATATCATCAAAGGAAAGCTCTAGATTCTTGTGAACCACGATTGAAGAACATTTTAAACATACCGACTGAAAGCCCAAAGATTTGTCGTTATTTGCATAATGCTGTTCGAATAATATCATCATCCGCTAACGAATCAGCGACTATATTGCTGATTGCGTCTATATCTACTGAAAAATTAAATATGAAATCAAATTCTGGATAATTAAGGGATAATTCAAGTGAACTGAACGACGGAATAATGGAAGAACCATCAAACTGTTACATTTTATAATTAAACTTTCTTCTTATCTTAACGTTCTTCTGCCATAACAGACTCTTGCTCTGGGGTTCCGCAAGGATTCAATTTGTGTCCTCTTCTTTTTTTTGCTTTATATACTGGCCGCCTTAAATAAGTTAACATATTGTATTTTTGTGAAATTTTAAGGAAAGATTTTGTACAAACAACAAAATGTCAGCAAGATAGATTTTATTAACCAAGGTAGCATTGGCAATAAACCTAAAAATGGTTTTTGCTTTTCTGTTGATATTATTTACATATCTGTCACTGTAAAGTATATTTACAGCTTTATTAGAATGCAAAAGAGTGCCTGCTATAAGGCAACGTGCGAATTTTCATCAATTAACAAAGATTGAACTTGACAGGATAATCGGCTCTACGCTTTCACAGCCAAAGATAAGTATTGGGACAAATGCAGCGTTATATATACTCATCTTTGTACGAGTCGAAATGTACCAAGAAAGTAGCTCTTCGTGCGGTGGTATATTTTTGGGGACTTTTCTATCCTTGCGCTTATTTCGTCATCTCGGTGACCGATTGGTTCAACTTATTAAAACTTATGCAAAACATAAGTGGAGCTGGAGTGACCGCAGATCATTATAGGTCATTAGTGAATTGAAATAAAATTAGAATCATTTACGATATTCGAAGGACAGTTTATTGCTGAATGATCTCATTAGAAATACTTTTAAAGTGAATCGACAATCGAGGCAATTCGAAGGAACACGTATAAGAGGCATTCGAGGAATTTTGGAGGGGCGTAGAGACCGAACCTGAGGGTATTGGGAGCTGAAATTTTCAGGATACATTGATCATATATGGCTAACTATACCTATCTATCACTATCACGCGATTCGGCTGTCCAGAAGTGTCGAAGAATCGAAGGAACTTTGGAGAAGCGTAGAGACCGAACCAGAGGGTATTGGAAGTTGGGTACATTGAGCATCTATGGCTAACTATACCTAGAACGCGATTCGGCTGTCCAAAACTGTTTTTCACTTAACTCATCTATGTGCCATTTCCATGTTCATTTCTGATGTAAAAGATCGCCCAATAATTTGGCGGGATTCTCATCACCCATTTGCCCTAACGACAAAGTTAAATTAACCGTAAAAGATGCCATTATAGGCGCACGGTTTATTGCTGGAATCACCATACTAGCAAAGGCAATGAAGGGGGTACAAGCATCATAGACGGACTCGAATTTCTGCCTACCAGGCGTCATCAGCGTCTCTCCGAATGCTAAACCCACTTTCATCGCTAATGCGTCGCGGAACTTATTGCGAAATGTCCCAGACACTTGCTTGCGCCACGACATACCCCATCTAGCGGACATCAGTCAAACACACAATCTGTCAGGTGCATATTTTATAGCGCCATCTATGGTACAATTCTGAAAAGCACTTTCATGTACACTTACGAACTTATTCGTCGTGTCAAATTGTTGGTAAACGACTCGTTCGTTAATTGTGGAGTTCTTGCATGTAGATTTACCCGAAACCAGAAAACCTATGAAATATGTTTTATGTAATTATAATTTCAGTAAATTTCGATACTTTTACAATCTGCACATACGCACAAAACGCCGCGATAGTGCAGTGGTAAGAGTGCAAGGCTTCCGTGGGGATGTCCCCGGTTCGAATTTCCAGGCGGATTTTTAGTATTTTTAGGGTACCTCTTCCGGTACCCTTCAATGAAATCAACACTGCTGCCCTCTTACGGCGAGGAGAAGCAATAACAAGCCATACACACACCCATACACAATACATTCTTACACAAACCTAATGTGGAGCGATACGATAGGCCTGAAGGCGTCAATGTCTCCGCATTAGGATACAAACAATAACGCATTCGTACTTTCATAGGTATATCATTACAAAAAAAAAAAAGGATTAATAACATGAATTCGCAAAAAGAATATCTTACCGGCGCCAAGATTGTTTATTTGTGCCGCACGAGATTTTACCGTGAAAGTATTCGCTCAGCAAATGGTTCAAATGTGTAATTCTTGCTTGCTAAGCAATGACAAGAAGCGTCATTATAATATATAATTACTTATACGCCTAATTAATAGCCTGCCCGTTTTAGATAGCATAAGCTGGAGTCGACGAAAGCGCTGCATGAATAATTTCCATCAGTTCTTGCTTAGGTTATTTATAGAATCGTTGTCGTGTTTTGTAACAATTTCTATCGACAATTAAACTAGACTTACTATACGGGAAATTAATAGTTACGGACAGAAATTGTGAGTTTAGTGATTAATGCGTTCTGTTTTATTTCATTTAAACTCGTGTAGATTAACACCTAAGTTAATTCCCCTTGATTAGTTGATTTTCCCAGTTCTGTTTGATATAAATATATCAAATTGTACATAGTATTATTGTAAAAATAGTAATTTACTTCTTTCATTCCAATTTAGAAACGCTTTTGTAATACGATCCGTATTAAGTGATGGTAATTTGATGACTAAACTAAAACTCCGGTAAAAATAATCATTTCCCTCACCTTAGCACAAACCAATTTATTCTATAATTAAGGCTGCTTCACTTTTGTTCACGAATGCAACTACAAATACCCATTATACGTACAAAAACTATTCTGGAATAACTGGATAAGAAAGAAAAGAGTGGTAATGAATTACCTAAAGGAAATTACCAATTTGATATAGTACCTTGTTTTTCTCTGTAATGTATGCTTCATCATCTAACAACATACAAAAGGATGCAAGGATACGAAGACCACCCAAAACTAGAGTGTGAATAATAATTGAATATTGTATATATATAGTATATATGCGTTTGGAAAATAATCAACCTCTCGTTAAGTATATTTTTTGCAGATATCTGGGATGAAATATATGAACCTTATTACATGATATGGGTGCATCAAAACTGGATTGATAAAGAACAGACACGATTTAAGGTAATTATTATTGGTCGGCGGTTTATCTCAGCCTAAAACAACCAAAGTATTTATTTTTTCGTAGTGAACATTTCTATTTCGGTTCGTCATTTATCAATTTGGGTAAATTCTCATCTGTAGAGTTGGATGATCAGAGTCAAGTCGTTTATGCTCGCCTGTCTAAAGCATGGGTTCTATTGGACAATCTCGCGACTTTAGCAAAGCATTTTTTACTTTGATGGAGTAATACTTAATAAATCACGATTATCTTGTGATCTACAACCACTTCAACTCTAATCAGGGATGAGTGCCACGGGGCTGTAATTGTTCCTGTTCTTCGTTAAATATACGATTGTGTGGATTGTATCCCGCCTTCTGGAATTTACTTTCGGGCAAGGATTTTACTTGATGGTACAAAGAAACGTGGCACATACCATGGTACCTTGCAATTCTACTAATTGACAATTTTCCATCAACAACTTTTTTTGCTGCTTCTTCATATATTGTTTGAGGGATTAGGCCGCTTTCAGTTTTTCTGGGTCGTGGTTTGACCATGATTTACTAAACGATAGGTGAGCGTAAATGCACGAATAAAAGAACAGCAGGTGTCAATTGTAACATGTTGCAATTGGTGTAACACAACCAACACTAAGGAGATATTTCTAGCATAATATGATTTGTGCACTACTGCATTTGTAACCTCAAAAGTTAAGCCCCGAAATAGATAGCGAAATGTGCATGTTATAACTTGGTTTCATCAGATCTATGGTAAAAACAATGAACTATTTTGTACACCAAAAAATATAAGGTAGTAGATACTTATGTTTTCACTTTTTACGGAATAATGCTGGCAAGATCCGCTTTACACAAATGAACAAGCCGTCGGTAAAGCAGGGTGCTTTTCTGAGTGTTGCTTTGTACTCGTAATCATATTTTCTTCATAGGTGACGCTACAATCACCCTTGTTACATTATTATAAACTCATCCGCAGCAGTAACTGCTACCGTTGACGCAACAATTTTCAGATAAAATACTGCTTTTGTGTATGTCTATTTATTTATAAATGTTCGCAACAGCAACAACCACAGTTAACACGCCGCAAGCAATCCGCAGAAAGATGACCAACTTTTATCTTCGGCGTCAACTGCTGCGTATTATAATAAAAATAAACCAATCAGATGCAAGCAATTACAATTGG
>JARFOC010000490.1:254012-279922 GCA_031763485.1 Osmoderma eremita
TAAATGTAACCTTTCGAATTTCTTAACCTATTTATAGGCCTTATTTTAAATCTTCGTTTTCTAGCACTCACATTTCTAATAGTGTAGGAGCATAACAATAAGCCAGCAACTTCAAAAACCATATCTCCGTAGTTGTGCATTTTTCATATGTTATAAATAGATGTTAGAAGTAGGTTCATAATTTTAAAATTTGTTTACCTATCCCACGCGTGCGCATAGACATTAATGTTCTTTGGGGCAAATACTTTATAAATCATCTCCATTTTACTACCGTTGCAGTTACTGCAGTTACTGTTACTGTTGCGGATAAGTTTATAATTCCAGCTTTACAATTGACATGAGTCTCCCCTACGTACATTATACTGTGTGCTTTTTTCCAAATAAAGACGTAATTAATGTCTTTTCAGGGAAATGGCAAAACAGGTAAATTTTTTTTAAAAAGCTTTCCATTAATGACGCAAGTGTAGTTTAAGAAGTACCTTGGAAAAATTCTGACGGCATTGTTTTTATTAATTTGGTCTTTGACTGTTGGGCAATAACTATTAAATATCAAATATTTAATATTACCGCGATGATAAGATTTAAAATTATGATAATCATATCTTCACGGGTTATAACCTCACCCTTCGCAATAAAAGAAAGAGAAATATTGTGTCAGCAGGCTTTATATAGAGTCTTCTCTGTTAAATATATGACTATCCCCTCGACTACTAAACAAAGGGCTGCTTGTAATGCTGTTCGTCTTACAATAATTTAGTCGTAATACCTTGGCAGCCGAAAGTAATCAAATAAATAAATACCCCAGGGAGAACATTCTCTCCTATCTTACGATGCCTTGTATCCCTGTAGGACGCACAGTAATGACTCGCCTAAACGACAAAAGGGACGCGGCCTCACGGCCAGTTCGTTCAAGCTAAACATACACATGAATCCCATCAAATTATTCCGTGTCCACCTCTGCGTGTTCCCCGAAACCTAAACACTTAAATTAAAAGATGACTGGCCGTGATCGCATAATATGCACACGAATCGTAATAGGGGTTTCTGTTACGAAGATATTTACGTTTGCATTTCGGTGGTCTATTCATGGACGCGAAGAAGAATGCATATATATCTCGGGTGTCAAATTTGTTCGCCTCTAGCAAAATTCAATTTTAAACCGATGATTTGTACTTACGATCTCCACACAAGCGCCTGCAGATCGCATAGAACCAAAGTAAATATAAAAAGGAGGCATTTCCAATATAAATCTTCTTAAGTTGTCGCCTTTGAAACCAATATTTTGGTACAGCAGATTACCGAATTCCGTAAATGCGCAAGGCTCCACCGTTCACATTCCTCCTTGTAATCGTAAATCAACTTTGGGTATAGGCACGGACGAATATTACTTTCGGAAGAAAAGTCATAAAAACCAAGATTTATAAAACCGATACGTCGATAAATATGCGCCCACATTTCGAAATTGAGGAAGAAACGCGTGAACGCGTCAAGTGACCCGTTAAAATTTACTGCGTCGTATTTTACGACAAAGAAGAAATACGGTTCTTGTGTATTTTCAAAAAATTATTCCTTTTCTATTTGGTTCAATTTTGAAAAAGAAATTCTTCTCATCTCACTTATCTCACTCGTTATCTTTTGCGTACTTAATGACACATTCGCACGCACTGTCAAAAATAAAACGAAGAACCGCCATTCGATTACCGTTTTTTCCATAAAATTTATTACTCTTTTAAACCCGCTTTCTCCACGTAATCATCCGGTCGTAAAAGGTAAAAATTCAGGTTACTATTGAGTTAACCCAACATTCCGCAAATAAAAGAAAATAAAGTCCAATTTTTGCCCGGCGAACTTGCAAAGTCTTGTGGCGAAGTTAAATATTTGCAGTTTGCGATTCGTCCTATTTGTTCGGGTGTGTGCAAAGGAGGGAAACAATATACGTAGGATTGTCGGTAACAAACAGACGTGCCGGAGACAAAGGATGTTTCCCAAGGAGAGTAAATGGAATTGTATGAGGTCAAAGTAAAGAAGAGATGTATGCATTTCTGTATTAATGTCACGAACGCATTGCATAGATAAAAAATATGTATGTACGACTGCAACCGGTTTAATAGGGATTACGGTAATATTAGCTTTTATGATAATATCAACTGCGTGAGTGTATTTTTAATGAGTAATGTAAAGACATCTTACTGTTTTATGAGTCATGTGCATTGCCTATCTAACGCGTATAAAGAGTGCCACGGTAGTTTTTGTTTCCGTTATATATTTAGAAGAAATATTTGCTACTGGAGCAAGAGATTGAAGGTATAAAAGAAGAGGCAAAGCTGATATGATTTAACTCTTTGTTAAAACATATATGTAATTGATTTGGGACATAAGATTTCTTTTCTAATAAGCTGGATATTCATATTAACTGGGTTCTACTGTATATGAAAGGAGTGTGGAATAGACTACGACTTATAGGTATCTTGGAGTATGCCTTGCAAGCAATAGGAAGCTAAAGTGCAAATACAGATCACTAAAGCCGCCTACCTATGGGCTATGGGAAAATAAGATAAGAATATAGATGGCCTGCGTACGGCCAGTAATGAAATACACCCTCGAAACAAGAGTGGAGAAGAATAACTTTGCGAGATAGACTTCGCAACGAGAATAAATGCAACGCATGTAGGATATAAGATGTCGTAAAATAGGCGAGAGTTAGAAGATGAGTATGTAGAGATGATGTCGATAGAATGGACAATAACCAGCTTGTAAAGATTGCCAAAAACGAAAGAGTGAGATCTTCCAAAAAGCCGGGAAGACTGCGGATGCGATGGCGTCAGAATTGGACGTTGGAAATACTTGAAGAGAGCCATATTGGATAGAATACAGGACTGAGTCTCGAGGAAATAAACCAGTATTATAAAAATATTTCTCCCAAAAGTCGAAAAACATACAAAGTAGATTAGATTTCGACAGCTAAGGATTATTTGAAGTATGTAAAAATATGTATTTGAAGAACCACACCCGAAGAGAAAGAAAGGGAAGCCAAGGAGAAGATGAAGGACAGATGATTGAAATCCAAAAACAATCATATGAAATTAGAGGAGCAAGATTTAAAAGAAACGTCTTGAAGCACTGTGAAAACTTATCAAAATAAGAGTTTGTATTAAGGGTCCTTGTAGGTTGTGTTGGCATCCTCGACTAGTGAGCGATGGGAGCACGGAGCAAAATATTTGTTCGGCCAGTGGGAAGGCCAAAAGTTTGGCATGTTCTTGAAGCCAGCCGTGGTACCACAACACAAATTTTTCCAAAAAGATGCGGGCAATCAATTCTATTGCTTATCAAATTGTGAACAAACAAGCCACCTGTTTTACATCTTCTTGATCGTAAAAATTCAAAACCATGCCGTCCTGGTAGATGTTCGTAATCTATACCACGGTCAGGGTAAACTCCATCCACTTAGAGGGATAAATATTTTAAAAATTTACGTTGGACTCCCTCGATGACAGCACTATGAGAGGCGTAAATCGGATACAACACCGATGATTCATATTCAAGTTTGGCTAACACGAAGGAATAATATAAAGATTTAACAGCATCTAAGTTATTGAAATCCTGACACGTGCGTATTATAAAGTCCAAGGCTCTGATGGCTGATTGAACTGCCTCAAAAATATGCTTAACAAAGTTAAGTTTGCTGTCAAACGTAATTCCCAAAGCGTATGGGTTGTTACTGTCTCTTCTAGCCGTAAGAGGGCAGCAGTGTTAATTTATCCTCAACACTGTAGGGTAGTGGGAGAGGTACCGACCACCCTTGCTTGCAACCGATCTTTATAAAAATCGATCGCCGCAACGGAGATTCGAACCATCGACATCCGCTACAGATCCTTAGCGCTCTTACCACTGCGCTATTCTGGCAGATTGTATTAAGGGTTTGTCTATGATCGAACAAAATCCATCACTTTGTTGTTTTTTCTTAATTTTGGCAAGGTAATAAAATATTATTTCAGGCAATATCGCTGAAGCGAAAGGCAAAGTTAGATAAACATCATTTCCTCCATTAAATCTTCAATCCGTTCACGTCGCACTTATATCAACATACGTCTCCTACCCACTCCGCCAGCGCAAAGTTGTAAATTCACCTGTTCCGCCGGCGTATAAGGAATAAATCCATTTCGTTTCAGTATAATTGGATTATCGTAATAGAAACAATGCGCGGCAATATCCATATATCGCGGGCGCGCACAAATTAATTCCGGCCAACGGCTAGCCGAAGCGGCGCGGATAAGGGCAGGGACGTTTCAAGTTTACTTTAGAATTATGAAGGTCATTTATCACGTTCCACTTTCCGTGCACTAATCTACTTGACAAATCGGTAGGGAAGTCTTATTTATTGCGCCCGTGTGTAACTAAATTTCTAGGGAATATGTATCTTTGCACGGAGACAGCCGGACGGGCCATCTATAAAATTAGTTAGTTATATTTTATTCTCATTGACTAAGTCTAATTTGCAAACCTGCACTGTAACTGATCGTAAATAAAGCTCCAACGTGTTTCTCGACTAGGGTTTTCGAATATGGTCTGTTAGTTAGTACAGAGCTTGAATTCAATTAATGTCAGCTGATTTTAACGTTGTCTTATTAAATGGATTAACGTTTCCAATTACCTAGGTAAGTATATAGATAATTTGTCTTCTACGTTTGTTACTTTGCAAGATGTTTTGCTTACGCTTTCCATTTTGTTTTTGAAATCGTGAATTTATAGCTTTATTTTATGATATAAATCTGTACGGTACCTACCCGCGTTATTTATGGTATAAATTCCCATAACGGTATTCAATTTCGAATAGGATTATTGCCTTTGAAACAGGAAGGAGCCGTTTCCTCTTATCTGATTATTACTTTACGTGAGGTACGGCCAATTAGTGTTATGAAAGGAATAGCAGGCTGTATTCCTTACTTGATGGAATTCTCTGGGTTATGCTTCACCGTAAATCTTTTCATTTGGTATCTCTTGTATAACCGAATTTTTTGTTATATTCATTGGTAGTTCCCGTTTCTTACTTTATAGTTAAATTCCCTATACTCTATACCGAACAGAAATCCCTGATGCAGAATATAACGTGAGAACCAGATTTTATTAATATATCATGTAACCGTAGGGTCAAGTTAGGACGAGAGATCCAAGACACCTAAGTTACAAAAAAAAAAAAACAAGAAACAAGAAGAAGCCGCTCTATCGAAATTCGCGCAGCATACGGTAAAAGATGTGATCTTTTAAAATGTCAGTGTACACAAAAACGATCCATTATTCCCTCTATTCGGTAGATAGGTCCGATTCCCTGCCCAGAGAAGTATCCGCAGACTATAACATTGCCTGTCCCATAGTTGGTAGTTGTTATAAAATATTTAGGATTCAATCGTTGCCCTTTTGCTCTATATTAAAAGTGTTGAATAATTTTTGTTAAATTTTATTAATACTGTAATAATAAGTAAACAAAAAACTTAAATATATTTAAATTTTTATGTTGTTTTATTAAAGAATTTGGCGTTAATTACAATCTTTTAAGGGGGGTGCTTTAGTTACTGGCCGATACTGTATATAAGTGAGTTATGGTATAAGCACAAATGAGACTGAATCAGCGCCATCTGTACAGAACTAACGCTAATTAGCTACATACATTTTTTTTTACTAAAATTTCCCAAGGTGTATCTCGCCGGTTACCGCGCTATTACTACAACGAATGTTATAACAGTTTTTTCATACTTGCAGTAATAAAGTAAGTAATTAGCCCTAATTCCGTACAGATGGCGCTGATAATCTCTGATCTGTACATAATACAAATTTTGTGAGGGCTATATATACGGCACTTGGTTCATAATTAGCATTTTACCACACAGGCATACCAATAAAATCAATAGATGAATATTTGGTTGCATAAGATATGATCACATGGGCGTGCGGCGAAAAAGTATATTTATGTATATTTTTATATATTTATATGCTTTCAGTTTGAGCTTAAGTGCCGGATATTGGATAGTTTAATGACCATAGATAAGTCTAATGATATTTCTTCAATGCTTCCATTTTTACCAAATTTTACCACATTGATGGAAGTCATAAGGTACCTTTAAGATGGATGTTCTTTATCGATAACTTCACCACCACCAAGAAAATAAACCATCTTGCAGACGTAACACCATCCACAACTTCCTTGCTGCTTTATGTTTCACCCTATTTCTTAATCCTCAATAACAAAAACTACGCAAGATATGCCGATCGCTACAAATTCTGAAAAAGAATAAAAGTTTGGATGGGGCCGCTTGACAAAAGACCTGATAAACTCGCATATTACTGTTATTTATGCCTTCCATTCACTCACCGACATTAACGTCACCATATTTCTAGCTATTAATTATAAATCTGTTTATTTATCGGTGATCAATAGTATAATCTAATCAATCGATAGCTAAAATCTAGCTGTGCATTTTGATATATACATTTTATAAATGCATTGGTTACGTCCGGTAACCAATTATGACATTATGCAAACTTTATTAACCTAAGAAATGTCGCTAAAGGACCAATATATTCCAGATTTGAATTGCATTCGAAAGTGAGACAAGTTAGCGAACTATATAAAGTGTATGATGATTGTATATCTTTATTTTTGATGATAATTGAAAGAAATAATAAAGTTACGTAAAATTATAAGTGAAATGGAGCCAATAAATTTAGTTCAACTGAAACATATGATTCCTTTTTAGAAGGACTTCTATTATGAGCGTTTATAGATTTTTTCAACAGTGCTTTCACTCACGTCATGAGGAATTGATTGCAAATTAATTAAGTCTACTCTAACAGTAAAGAATTAATAGGACAATATCGTGGTTTTAATCACGGTTTCGCGTTTAACACAAATACAACTGTCACGACTTTAATAATTTTCTATCAATCAATCTTCGAAGTTATAACACAAACATCTATAGGATATAAACTGGATGTAATACCTATAATTCTCAAGCGATTGAATCAAAATGCTAACGACGGATTTAAATGTTAATAGGAACGGTATCACGAGTTTGATATTTGTTAGCAGTATTGTATTCATTGAGAGAACCCTAATTGACGTTACATCAGCCTTGGTTGGTATAGGTAGGTAAACACGCAAATGGAAAGCGCTGACGTGACTGTTTCCCTCTCGATGTCTCAATTATTACTCGCAAATTATATCCTGATTTATTATCGCATCGGGGTTTTACAGAAGCGATTGCCATAATGGGATGTTAGGGTTTCTAGATATAAGAATATTCCCTGTTAATTTAACGTTCGAGAAATGATTCTGATAAGACGCTATAGGTTGCAAAAAAAGCTGCAGAAATTTTATTATACTTATTAGTTGAACACCTGCTTAAAATAAATTTTATATACACGTATGGCCATATCGCAACGGGGGATTGCTTTGCGAATGGCAACCCCGCTATCGAATCTCACTGACAACGAGAGATATCAGACAACACTAATGCCCGGTTTCTGAAACGAAAAAAAAAAACAGTTGTGAAAGACCATTTCAAAATATATATTGAATCAATTAAAAATATACATTATATATTATAAAAAATCGCAATATGGTGGTAAACCGTAACATTGTTTTGCTTCATTTTTAGTGATTATGTCAATCACATAATTGTTACCAAAATTGCATTTTTTTTTGTAAACATGTCCTAAGTACTTTTCTATTTTTCGACTGTGATAGCGAGTCATTTATTATCCAAGGCTAAACAAAATTTTCTGGCAACTTCTCCACTATAACTGCAAACCTAGTTTTAAATACATTGGAGTTGATTCCCTCATGAAACGACAGTGGATTAAAGCACTTTTAAACAAGTGCATCAAAAATGTTTCATGCGTAGCAGTACCACCCAAGTGAAACTGACTGAGAAGTATCGGTAAAATTCGCAAATTTTGCGCGCCTAGTTCTACAACCTTAGCGCATGCGTAGATCAGCTTTTAGTGTCGTCTGCGCTACACACAATATACCTCGTACCCCGGTGAGAGCTGAGAATACGTGTATAGGGGTATCCGGGTATGAAACAAAATAAAATATATAAGAGCAAACGGGTCGCGATTTCATATTTACATACATATTAACAATTACGTGAACAGCCATACACCGAATACTATCTGGTGAGTGTCATCGGATCCAGTTTTTGCGAAAGAAAAAAATTATCTTTGCACTTCTTAACGACAGAATCCGCTCGAACTCTTAATTGGATTGTGTCGTGAATTACGGCGAAACGTATGGTTTTACGATGCGTATGTGGTCGAAGGATACCATTAAAATAACGGCAATAATTAAAAGTAGCGACTCCCGCTGTAATGAAGTTGTAATTTCATCTTGATTGTAACCTGTTTTTCCCCTTTTTTTCTACGGTATATGCTCTCCTGTCAACTTACCCATGATTTAAACATGTTTATGTTTGTGAGTAAGCTTTTGAACAAGTACTATCTGGCTCATGTTCATATCTGTTTGTATTTTTCATTTTTATATGAACGCAATCAAAGGGCATGAAACGCTCTCAAACATAAATTACAATTAAGCAAACGAAGCGGATTTGGGTATGAATCAACGATAAAGATTACGTAATTTGGTCGATTTACATAACTAAATAAAGCGAACCTTTAACAAATACAATATAAAAGGGGTCTGTTCTCTCCGTAGAAATTGGTAAATTAATACTAATGATCTTAACTCAAATGTTACAAGATACTGTGGTTATTGCCTACTATTATTGAATTCGTTTCCTTATGAAATAATTTCATGTTGTGTTGATATTATTAGGTGATATAGCGAATCAACAATGTCTTCCACTAGTTGAATGAAGATTGGGATCATGATATTTTCCTTAGGAACTGAGAGTAAACTAAATCACAAAATTACGGGTTTTCTATTATTTTTCTATGTATTAACTGTTGGAGGTCATGTGATTAGAAAAGAAAAAAATTAAATAGCAACCACTACAAAGCAAAGAATAAGAAACATAATTACTTGATCATGGTGCTTCAAGATTTATAGAAACTTCCGCAACAGTTTTAATTCACACAATAGAATCTTAAACACAATAATACTTTACTACAAAAAAGCCCTATTATCATTATCAACTGTCACGTTAGCAAAAATCCAATGTAATAATTCCTACGATGCGGGACATGTGCGGGACATATTTGGTGGAGGTGCTGGTTGACCGAAATTTAATAACTTTTAATAAGTCTTATTTTGAGTGGATTGCATCAGTGAATTTTTACAATGAATTTTTACCAGATAAATCAAGAAAAATTACTGAAAATGTGGACGCGATAAGAGATAGCATTAATATAGGAAAGAAGACTAATCTGAATAAATATATTTCCATGATTTGATTGATTGATCCTAATGAATCTTTCTTAATTTACAAATATTAAACTAACTATTAAATCTATTAACAGTCACCGGTGTTACACATCTTTGTGTTCGTTATTCCAAATTAAGTGGCCGTTATTTCATATGCAGATTTACGCGGGTAAATATTAATTCAATTGATTAATTGAATTTATTCAGTCGGTAAGGTAAATATCTCTTCGTCCATCAATAATAATATTCCAAGCGAATTCCGGTCAGTGACAATTAATGGGACTAAAATATGTTGATACAATTAAGAAAAGTATTTCTTTGAATACAATGCATTAGTGTAACACACATTTACGCAACGCTACACAAAAAAAGATGTTCGGAAAACATTGACAATTGATATTAGAAGATATTCAATATAAGAGTAACTTCTCGGATCAATGTTACCAATTATGCAAGATGAAACATCCGATCAGTCGCGGTAAATACATATATTGGCGATCAGTGACAAGTCCTTGTTATTGGAAGAAAAAAGGAGAGTTCCTGTTTCGTCATCGAAGCTTCGGAGGAAATTAATAGAAAAATTCATCAAAAAAAGTTATTACCTACATTATATATATGGCTTTCCATTCCTTACGGAATTCTAGCCGCTCCTAAAGAGCTCATCAGACGAGGTATTCTAAATGGTAGTGGTTCGTCACTCTGCTAGCCATCCCCTTGTAGACTTCATACGTTCCTTCTTGCTTCTTGGCAGATTTGCCTCCTCTGTCTCATATCCTTCATTTTTGTTCCCCATCCCGTGATGACTCGAATTCTTCTGATGTCTTGTATAACTTGGTCCTCCCGTCTTGCTTTTGGCCTTCCCTTAGGTCTGTTGGCGTGTGGCTTCCATTTTGTAATTTTACATAATACTGAAACTTCTCGTTATCTATTTATATGCCCATACCATCTCATTCTTTGTGACTTTATTATTCTCACCACATCTTCTCCTTGTAGAATATTATTTATCTCGAAGTTCATTAACTGTCTATATGTCCCTTCTTCCTCTTTTTGCAGTCCCAATATTTTCCTTCTTACTTTCCCTTCAAAGATTCCTCATTGTAGCTCGTCTCTATTTGTCAGGCACATTGTTTCTGCCGCGTATACAACCTTATTATTACCTACATTAAGGAAGAATTTTGCAACAAGGATAGAATAAGGGAAGACAGTTTTGGACAAAGGAATAGAAGCGAGGAAATTAAGTAGCTAAGAATAGGTTGGAACGCAAGCACCGACACGTTTGGATAGTTAGACGTCACACGTTTGGGCAGAAGGTATGTATATTAGAACTAAATCAAAATACCCTTACCACCTTCATTTAGGTCTCATTAGTCAATGACTCTAGATCCGTACTTCGACAACTAAAGTGCCATCCTCGTGGAAACTACAAAGGAAAAAAGTGTTAAACTTAGGCTCGTATTTATGGTCCGTGCTCAAGCCTGGGTTAAACGCGTGCTTGCCCAATCACAGCTTTTCTCAAAGTTGGCCCCAAAAACGTTTTCAGTTTTACAATGCGCACTTCGGGTATTTTCACGTGAGGCTGTGTTCAAGTATTCAATTTTTGGGAAATCCTATTTCTGCGCCATTATCTATATCATAAACTTCTAAAAATGCAACAACAATAATGATTTAATTTCACAGTACAGTAAGATAAGAACTGCACGCATATCCATCACCAACTACAAGTAATCCTGGAATATCACCTCTCTCAATATGAATCCTTAATGCACTACGATCAAATATGACACTCTCATGTCTTGATCCTGGATGCTGAACCACAATGTCCAATATTTCTCACTAGACCCTGAAACTACTTACAACGCTTCTTATTATTGTGTGCCCTGTAATATTAACATGACTTTCACATACTTGCACATTTGAAGAGAAAAATCCTTTTGCATACAGGACAGCTTCTACATTATCACCCCATTTTATAAATATAAAATATACCAAGATACAGTAAGAAATAATATAGAATAGTCAAATAAAAAGATAAAATAATATAAAGCAGGTTATGTTATACGGAGCGAATCCGTCAAACAGATGCTCAAGGTTGCTACGAGACAAACTTGAGGTCAGGGCGCATTTTTCTCCGCCTTAAGCATCCGCCGGTGGTGAACGTTGGTTAATAGAATACAGAAGTGTCGCCAATTCGTGCTTGAGCATCAGCATCGCCTTGAGCACGGATTATAAATATGAGCCTTAGTATTTCCGATTAAGGTAAAACCCTGTAAGGTATGCTCTTCACTAGATCATCACTAGAATAAATTCTTGTTGTAGTAATCCTCAAAACTTAATTTTCTAATTGATTTTGCACTACATGCATGGTTTCCATAGCTTCCTAGTTACATGTAGTACTATAACAAAGAAACCTATCCCCGAGAATTTCCATTTTTGCCGCTGGTATTCTTTTGTCGGGTTGGTGTCCCCGTATCATTTGAAACACGGCAATATATTGAAAAGATATCAAGTAAAAAATAAAGATATCTCTCACAAAATACAATTGAGCGAGTGAATAATTCGTTTTTCACACACTGTCGATGAATTTGAAAGATTACTCGGCAGAAAATTACTGTGTTGGTGGACGGATTGCGAAAATCTGTAACCATATGGCGTGAGTTTATTTGCGAAGATAAGAAATTGCGCCTAACATATGCACGGATAGAGAAAAATGCGAGCAATTGTTCTAGGGCCATACACATGTTCGCACACCAACCCATAACAAGGAATTTGATTTACCGCAACGGCCCGAGTAAATTTAATTATCGATATTGACACCAGGCCCTTATTTAGTCGCGTGATATTAAATACTAATGGACAACGGTGTCATTTCCTGCACCTACACAAAGGTAGTCACGACAGAAATTGCTTCAATACACTTCTGCCGCTTGGATGCATACTATTACGTACGTTGCACGTACGTGGTCTCTTTAAGCAGAGCTTTACGAGCGTTTGTTGTCCGGTGGTCAAGACCGAACCAACGACAATGACATTAATCACGCGGAGCATAAAATCCGGTAGTTACGCCGAATACGGTCCTCCCAACTGCCCACGCATTTATTCAAGTGTACGGAGACCAACGCGACTGCAGCACCTAGAAGATTTTTACGTCGTACCGTATTTGTGTCTGTACGCTTGCCGGTAGGTGGATGCGGTTAGATGGAATTTACGGAGAAATTTCGAAAACACGTGTCGCTCGCGTAAACAAGAAGTCTGAGAGCCGGTGTGGAACGGTGAATGGTGCCACCTTTATGAATGAAATCGCATGAGCCTCGACGTTGTTGTTATTAGGTAGCTGCCGTTTTTGACGTGCAGTAACGAGACATAATATTCTATTACAGTAGTATTTATACCTTCGCAAATGATATGCATGTGAAAGCAGTCCGTTAGGAATTGCAAATGGAATCGAGTCTAAATCGTTGGTGAATTATTGCTACCGATGTTGACGATATAGATGCAACAACCCATTTCCTTTTATATGTTACTTCTGTTGATTGCTTCGTAAAATGAAGTGTAAACTATACAATTCAGATCACCGTAATTTGCCGAAAATAACTACGCACCATAAACTATTAATCAATTGTTGATAGAACATAGAAATATCTCTGAAGTGTAAGGCGCTTTCCTTGCAGTCCTAAAGTTTTTGTGGGGGGTCGCGGCAAGAGACAAGGAAGCAAGGAGGTAGTGCTCAAGCAATCGCCCTACCTACTCCAGAAAAATATCATTTTTGGTTATAGTAGGTGGGTCGAATCTTCTCAGAGACGGTATATTAGAACGCAGTAAAATGCAAAGGGATATTCTGCATGGGTATCAGTAAGAATTTTAAAATAGAACGAGAGGTTTCAGAGGTTTATTAGCAAGTTTTGTTATTCTTTTTAACCTACAAATGGTTATATGTGTATAAATTAGTTATATTCATAAAAAAGTGGAAAAAGCAAAACTATTTAATTTTAATTTCCCAATCTTCATATATCTTAATATATAAACCTATTAGATACTTCTGTAGTTATTAAGTAGAATGCCGAAAATTTTCCAAAAGACAAAGTAACATTTTCTTCTATTGTTATATGAATTTACTAATCAAGTGAGCAAATGTTAAATCAGACTATTTTCGCAAAAAAAAGTACCTATACATCTTAAAAAATCATTAAGAAAATAATTAATGTAATTATGTTCCAAAAAGCCATAAGATGCATTTCAATGAGGAAGAGGGGAAAATGATTTAAATGAAGAAATTTGGGATTACAAATAAATTTGTTAATAAAATCTAAATAAAAACATTTCTCAAGAACATATGAAATTTAGAAAATTATACGGGGCAAAACTGATTTCATAGAGGGTAGACATCAAAGATACAATAATATAATATATAATACATAATAATATAATATAATAATAATATATAATATACAAAGTTGGCTTACGTGCCCAGTCTCTGTTACCTTAAAACGCAACACAGAAACCATCTGGCAGAATATAATCTAAGAACTGAATACAACCCCTTAAAGAAAAAGGAATCTCATCATCGAAGTCCCCGACCACTAATAGATAGGTAACTTTAGTTTTGATACAAATTTATGATTTAACCATAAACTAAATCAAAAGAAGGAACGAAAGTAAACTACCTAGCAAGCAAAATATTAACAATAAAATGACATTTGACAGCCCCGTACGTCAATGACAATAACGGCCGGTAAAGAAGTTGCCTATAAAATTTTCAATGAACGGTAGTTCTCATCAAAGATTATAGAGGTACCTCAAAAATTATGTAGAATGTAGAAAGGGACAGTTTTGGTACAAATATAACAAAACCAATCCAAACATGATTTTTCTCATAATTCCTAAAAATTATAATGGTTGATTTTGATGTTGCTCACACATCTTTAATAGAGTGTTGATAACATTTGTGAAGTAAATTCGAGGAACATTTGTGAGTTCTTTCTGTTTATATAACATTTTAACGTTTTAAGGAATCATGATATGAATAATAAAGTAAAAGTGTTACAAACGCGCCAATTTTTCAAAAACGTATTCATTCACAGATGACAGATCTTCGAGCAAAGCTTCCAAAAAAACGAAACGGCAACTAAATTCTTATTGGACTTTGGATACGAGCGTTAGTCAATGATACAACATTTGAGACTCAAGTAGCAGCACGGGAAGGAGCAGCTATGTACAAGATTTTACCAATCTCTTGGGGAAATGTTCACAAAGATTTAGTAACCAATATGATCTAGGCGTTTTAGCGTCGAGTATGAAGATCGCATTGCTCAAGAAATTCTAAGAATTGAACAAATGTATTAGGGAAAATGGAATACGACCGTGTTAACGGATTTCGGTTGGAGTTTAAGAACAGAGGCTATAGAAGTCATTTATGAGGAACACTGTAGCAAGTCCCTCTATTTTTCAATATCATAATAATAAACTACTAAATTAAATGTTTATAGGTTCTCTATAAATATTGGTATACGTCATTCTATGTCAAAGGTTGAAATTTGTTATTCAAACTAATTTAAGGTTACTTGAACATTACTTCAAGAAGTTAGTCGAATATGTATAACGCCTACATAACCTTATACTTGATTCAACGACTAAATGCATTCCCATTAAATTTCCAATTTATTCGCAATTTATTAAACCGTTGTTGGGAAGGAAATTGGACTACTTTCAAATTATCCCGAACGACTTCTGTGGCACTTTTGAACTTTATGCGCTTTTGACGTCCAAATCATCGTGGGCGTAGTTACGGCGAAGCAATTGCAAGGGCCATTCGTTTGCGAGGACATAACTCTAGTCTTAATAAATATTTTCCAAAGAGGTGTTAAAGTGTGAACGAGAAATCCGCGGTGGTTAGAAGAGTCGTTGGATTTGCTGGGGTCGAAATTTATGCAGTCGTAGATGGGGAAATCATTAAAATATATCTTCTTTGAGGGATTTATGCGTACAAGACGGTATGGGAAAAAATATTAATGCAAAACAGCTTCGTAACTGGAAATTCTTAAAAAAAAATTTAATATATGCTATGCATGTATGTAATTTTTTTTTTATTAAAATGACAAACTTGAAACACTTTATAAACTTTGAACCTAAAGCTAAATAACTAACTTAAATAAGGTATTTTTTTATTTATTTACTTCGTAGTTGGTATTCCTATCGCGGGACAAACGCAAAATCGCTATCCGCGGTTACAGTTTAATAACATGTGACTTGTCCCTACTAGCTATAAGCGTTTGAAGTGTTTATTTTAAACAAAAATTGTTTGAATGCGCATAAAAATGATGATTCACTTGTTGGTTGACCTAACAAATTCCTTTTTCTTAGTGTAGTATGATGCAAGACGCCAAAGCGTTGATGATATGATGATTATTTGCTGGCCACAAGTTTTCGATCAAAACCTGACGTGTTTCAGCAATTTTATTCAAAACATGTTGACTCCTAAATATTCAGTGTGTTCCGTTTTTTTCGGGGACAGACTGTATGTGCCGTAAGTTTATAATTTTATTTTTACCCACTAAGAAACAATACACACACATATATTTGCGGTGCAAACTCGTTTCCTTCATATATAATTTCGGATATTGAACGGTCGTGTATCCTACCCAAGCCATTTTACTTAGGTCATTATCGTTCATTATGGTTAATGTTACAACTGAACACGGGAATGCTCGTGTACGCATATCCCTTGACCTCTTTACTTTAACGGTTACATTTTTTACGAGCCCGGCTGCACCCATGGCGAAAAAAAATATATGAGTTCAGAGGGCCATTGTTTTTACTTTATGTCCTTCCTCGTCAGTTTAAAATGTGCTAAAGAGTTCGAGAACCATTTTAATGCTAAGGCATTCACTCGAAATAACTATGTAATTATATTTATTTAAAAAAAAAAGTTTCCATTAATATAAAATGTCAAATGCACTGTTCATTTGGAACATTTTTCTCAGTGCGGCAATAACACGATTAGGAAAGGTGTTTTCTAAAAACTCTGTTACTAATCTGGTGTTATTGGCTGGACAACCGTTTTGTATAAACCAAATTGCATCAAAATCGGGATTAAGTTGATGGACAGCGGGAATAATTTGTGTTCGCAGCAATTCCAAATATTTCATTTCATTCAAATTGCGGTCGATAACAAATTTCAGTCTACGAACAAGCCCTCACTTCTCCCTCTTCCCGGTCGGGAGGTATTATAGGTTGTTCGTCTATTTGTTGGCATTTACGACAATTCCTGACCACACAGCTAAATTTCCTAAACGCTTTGATGAGCTCCAAACAGTTTTGTTCAATTTAACTTCAGGTATACGTAACATATCGTATTCTATCGAACAAAGATTAAATGTGCAATGTAACTCGATCGTATCTCTTCCGAATAACCCTTATTTGTTGTTCACACGACAAAATTTGGTGGTTTAACAAGTAGTACCTTCGAAATATACCGCGAATAAATTGAACGATGAAGAAGTTATTGTTATCCACCCGCAATGTATTGTAATCATCCATTCATTTACGTGATACCATATCGATGTTTTCGCATTGTCTTGTCAGCCCTTTGTTATCTTGATCGGAAATATTTGATGCTACTCATTGGCTTCGTATTAAAACACAATGTGAATGTCTCCATAAAAAAATATGCCAGATCTCGCTGCCTGCTGAGGTAAACTTTTTGTTTTAATATCCCTTACAATTGTTATTGATGCTAATTAGTGCACAATTTCTGATTTTATATTGTTTTTGAATAACTATCACAATTTTTAGCAGATACTTTAAAAAAGAAAGAAAGCAATTTTTAAGATGGGAACAAATATAAACGCAAAATAATCAGACGCATCTTTCAATTTCTTATCGCTGCTTTTTATTTCTTTCTCCGAAACACATTGTTTTCGCAAATGTTCCAAAAGTTTCCGTTGAACCTATTAAGTGTGATATAAAACTAATTTCAAAGTTTTTAGCTTTATTTAATTTGTTGTAAACGAAAAGTTGATTTATATAAAACGATGTCTAAGCAACTACAAAAACAAAATTTGATTTCGCCGGACGTAATAACTAACTTTAATGGAATAATTAATTACCGAATGTTTACGACAATCGTGGATCTGATTTCTCACTTTTGTTTGCAGAATTCGGATACTGTAAATTTACTGCCGTAGATCGCTACAAATGAGGATGCGATTGTATGGATTTTAATGCATTTTTCTGCGGTACATTCTTTTCCTGATTTTCATGACAAATATTGCTGTTCTCTCGTACACAATGGAACAACTGTTACGGAACTTATTTCTCGTAAAAAAAACACCACACCATACTCGCTATAGTCAGTTCAAGTTGACGCTGGTTCTTTTAACTACGTGGGCGGACCACTATACATACAAAGTTGATAGTCCAACAATAAATGTACGAAAATGTATGTAATTCGCCCGCACAGATTGAAGGTGACATTTCTCCGGACAAGTTACATTCTATCGGTGCGCTGAGCAATTGCACAACGCGTAGCCACAATCCGTATTTACCGACTTCAACTTTACTTACTAACCGTCAATTTCTCAACTGTATAGCTGGCGTCGGACGACGAAACGAAAACCGCGTTTCAGTTAATATTTCATACCGAACAAGATCCCGCGATAAAGAAATGCTCCGGTGTGAGTCTCGGCGTTACATGCATACATATGTTGTTATTCCGCTTCGTTTTCTGTAACATTTCAATAGAATATAACACGAACACACATCGTTTACTAATATGGGTTCGCTTACACGTGTTTCCACGAAGTGTACACGGGCTCAATTTCGAGATAAGAAAGCTTGGAGGTATTCAAAGAAACAATTCATGCACTCGTACATGCGTTTGCAGTGACAAGTGCGGTAATAAAGTGACGCATTAGTATGGCAAAGCTCGATATATCTGTTATCACATAGATATCAAAATAAGTTATTTATGAAAAATTTTAAACTTTAAACTTAACATTTTGAAATTATCCCGAAACACGTAAACATTCTCAGTTTACTTCTCTTACATATATGTCTTTTTATACATAATTTTTTTTTATCTGTGACAACCAATAATGATGGTATTTATTTAAGTACATGTAATTCTCAAGATATCATTAATGGAAAATGATGTTTAAACTGATATAATGTATGTAAGAGTTTGAAGTCTATGGACCTGTACTTCTATAAGAATAATATTACAACTTCTTTTGAAATGACGTCGTTAACCTTGCAGTAACAACGCAGAATAATTTCGTTACGTACCTGTCTTGCATTGTGTTTAAATAAAAAATTAGATACATATTGTAATTGTTTAGGCGAAAAGACAACTATAGCAAACCTTTGTCGTTTATCGAGGGACCACACGAGGGTAACAGAAGAACGTTGAGCGCTGTGGTTCATGCTCCATGAAGTACCGATCTGGGAGAAGGAAATGGAAACAGGGATCCATCAGATGATCCAGCGTAGAATTTTCCTACCAATTATTAGCGCCTATAAGACAACGTCCACCAAGGTGTTGTTGATACTTGCACGAACCCTCCAACTAGATGTGGTGGTTAGACAAAGAACAAATTCGAAAAGGAAAGATGGAGTAGAGGAAGAGGATAGACGCGTAGACATGCTGATCACATGACAAAAGCGATGGAAGAATTCGAGGACAAGGCTGACTGGACGAAGTGGTTGATAAAGGACCTAGGAGCCTGGTGAAATAGAAGGCATGGGGACCCCAATTATTACCTTGCGCAGATACTGACCGGATATGACTCGTATCTACACCGAATGGGTCTAAAGAGGATTAGTGCGTGTGAGTTCTCCACAGAGGAGGACACTGCCGAGCATACTTTCTTCGGCAAAGCGCTGACTAGAAATTATCTCAGGCTCAAAGTGTTGTGGATATAAGAACTAACACCAGAAAATATGATCAGCACATGTTGGGGACACAATAACAATTGGAGAGCTGTGGAGGATATGGCAAAGAATATTATCAAACGTAAGGATGAAATAGTGAGAAGACAGAACAACAAGTGAATGCCCCCATTCGCTTGAGGGAGGGGGGACATCTACAAGAAGTTTCTCCTTGAAGTAATGCAATACCAGTTCCTGGAAGAACTGAACACTTATAAAGACAGGGGGTTTTCTAGTCGGTGGAAATCGAACACATCGCGGCGACCTCTCTCACGAAAAGAGAAAGCAATTTATCGGGATTATAATAACACATGCAATACCTATACGCAAAAGGAAATGTAAGATGTATGTATGCATTGTATGTGTGTGTATTTATGTGATAATTTCATGTGTGATAATTTCTCGTTCACAAAAGAACTATTCAAAGTAAATTACTGCTTCATAAAATTCTCATAAATTGTTCCAACATTTCCAAAAAATTCCTAAATCTTGGGTAAATATTTATTCGTATATACAAACGAGTATTGCATATACACTTTTATTTTGTCTGGATACACGTCAGTAATATTAGATATTGTGGGAAATAATGTAGGTTTATTATGGCGTGTTACATAAATAACGACCTTACCTTAGACGTTTATATCCATAAGCAGTGAAATTGAAAAAAAAGTATATTCAATGTCAATGTCGGTGTATCCGTTCTTAAATGAGGATCCTGCTTTGGAGGACGGTCCATTGTGGCCGTCACTATTACCACCATCCTATAGAAAGTCAATAACTTTTACTCGCCAAAGCGAATTCCCAGATTAATTCAATCGGGTCGAGTAAGAGGAGTTAACAGTAACAACCCACACGCAGATACGAATATTCATAATCAACGAGGACAATAAAGCGATAAAGAATAAACGGACACCGCTCCAGCAAGGAGGCTGTTAATTATTTTGCGATTTTCCCAATAGCGCCATGCATTATCGCCACTTTTTTTATCGCGAGAATACTTAGTTTTATTAATTGGCTGGAATCGTACGTGTACTCGCATTGTTATCACCTTACTTACGGCCGAGAGCCGGGTCCTCTCGAAAGAAGAACACAGATAAGACTCGACGAAAAAAGGAAATAAAACGTCACGGTACAGGTTTACTCACTTAGCTGCAAAATGAACGGGGAACGCGATTTATGCAAACAGATGTTGCGTTAAAAAAATTGACACTAGGCCTTTCAAAAACGTTACGCTTTTTGGAGAAAAGTGGGTTAAAACTGTGGAGAGCTTCTTATTGGACGGTTACTCTTGAATATATATCATTATTTCTTTAGATTATGGTGAAGATCTTGCATTCTAAACAGGGAAATAGAACCCAAGCAGATGAAATGTAAGATAAGTCTCTTCCTTTCTTAATTATATTGATGTAAGGACCTTCATAAAGGTTACGAGAACGCAATTGAATCCGTGGATTTGGTAGTCATATTGTATTTAATAATTTAACTTAAGAATTCATATAAAATAGATGATAGTAATGTTAAATTCTTTGAATAATTTTCGTAAGCAAAATAACTTTATTAAGAATATACCGAAAAAATTTAATTATATTTTCCATGCATTTATTTATTTTGGGGTACAACTCCTTCCGCCCCAAAGATTTGAATGATTTTAAAATTTTTGTAAATATCTCGGAAACTATAACAGATTTCTTCCTCTTTGTATAAAATAATTTGAAGTATATTACATAGCCCCAAGGATGACTCGAATTATTTTTGGAAAAAATTAGTAAGGGGGACCGGGAACCCAGTACCCCCCAATTTTTAGAATTTTTTTATTTTTCACAAATTAAGTCGGTTTTATGTAGAAAACGGTGTTGTATAGCAAATTTTGACAATTAATAACAAATATGCGATAATGAAGCAATACGTGTCAATGATCGTCGTTATAAATACGTGCATATTTATCTAGAAATTATTGTATCATATACTATCATCATACTATCATATCCTTCAACTCATCATGCAACTCAAGTTTTTCAGGCGTCAAAGGAATAATTGCGATATTGGCCACTTGAAACGTTGCAAGTAACATGTTCAACACATTAACTATATTAATCGTTGCCATTATGCTAAACTGCAAATATACACGGCACGAAAAAAATGCTTTCGATGTATTATTTGGAAGGGCCACCTTGTATACGCATTACGATAATGGTGTACGTGATAGGATACTTGTATTTTTAGCTCATTGATAGTTAGCTCGATATAACCATCAGATTGTATTACACTATTTCTTGTAAACGTAATTTTTAGATAAATATCTCTATATTTATACAGACAACCATTATTATTATTTAATCAATTTCCTACTTATAATAAAACGTTTCTCTTTTTGTAAAAGAAGTTACTTTTATTCGTTGTATGCAAAATATTTTTTATTTCCAATTATACAATCTATTCTGAACAGCCACTTGTTTTGAATTTAATAATTTTCTTTTATTTCAGAAAAATGGTTGCCTATACGAACATATACGGTGGGGCGAAGCTTTTGTAGTTGTATACTCAGTCAGCGATAGACACAGTTTCCATGAAGCCCAGGAGCTGTTAGGACAACTGTCGAAGTTGAAACTTCCTTCGTACTACACCAGTTTACTATTAGGAAATAAGAGAGATTTAGACCACTCGAGGTAAGTAAATTGCATATATTTTGACAAGAAAAAGAACTAAATTTTAGTTTAGTTTTCGTTGCGCTTATTATATATCCACATTTACTTATTGTGACTTCTGCGAAAAATATTTTGCTTTAAACAGATTAAGATGTTTGCTATCTCAATAATTATTTGTATGGACAAACTGATTTATTATCTTTTGCGCATACATTATACATAACAATAGCGTGAACATCAGGAAAGTACACGCATCACAAATAAAAAGCTATTCGGGAAAGGAATCGGCGCGTCCAATACCGAGAAATCAACAGGATTCTTCTGTAACTGATTCGATCGAAAGCTTGAACTGTAACCGACATTGAAAGACGAAACGCGAAACCGTAGTTCGATCGCGACCCCCTCTGACAAACGATTATTCAAACGTCAATTGCGGCAATCGGGCGAACAGTGAAAGTCTACGAAATATCGATAGTACAAGGATATACGCGTTACGGATGTCGAAAGGGCAAAATGTGTACGATCTTGTCACCCAATGAGGGCATTTTTTTATTGGAAGTGAGTGGGAAATACAACCTATTGTCGTTGTGAGTTGGATTGGTATATATACAGTATTACGCAGGCTAGTGTCATAATGGAGAGTAACACGATTCATTATAGCGATAAAAGGATAAGAAGTGCGAACGCAGATAGAGCCACTGGACGATGATTTGTTTTAGGGTAGTCACTCTAGTCGATGTCTTTTTGATTTGACTATTGTACATATACTACATGCCAAATCCTTTTAATGACATCATCTGCAATGGTTTGTATTACAAATACATATATAAATTTAAAAAAAAAAAGGTGTGAAATGAAATTTTATAATTTGCACATTTCGTCAATCGTGAACTCCATAGCCATATAACCCTTGGTAACTGATGGACGATTGATTTTAAATACAAGTTCTCAACGTGGCTCGTATGTTTGCGTCTCCACGGCACGCGCAATCATATTCATTCCCCTTCAAGTAAGTGTATTATCATACTATGCTGTGTAATACTGTATACCAATACATTTTTTTCTGCAGCTAGACTTGCGTGAATGTTCAAGCGTTCGCAGTACCGACAATCTTACGGCAAAAGTTCTATTGCGTGTTCGCCTCGGATTAATTTACATATTTGGATCTATTTGGTAATGCCGAATAGTAAGTAATCGGGTAACAGGGTGTTCGTGTTGTTGGCATTACGAAGCGTGACGTACGCGACTCCCAACAACCCATTCATGCAGGATGAACATGCCGGTTTCAAGCGCGTAAATTTTTTATCAAAGGACGATCACCATATCGAGGAATTTATGTCATCGTACGAAGATAAAGGAACGTTTACTCGAGTAGAGGCATACGTTCATTTGTCTTTGGGTGGGAAGACAGACTAAGAGACACCCCCACAAGCCATTGTATGGCGTTCGTGCTTTTGTAACTCTTGGGATTTTTGTGGGTGTCCCTAGGTGACGTAAATTATGTCCAATCCAAACTGCACTGCACTTAATGCATTACGGCTGACTTATAAATAACTGTGCCATCTGTGTGATCTCTGTGATGGATGAACACTTATAATATAGGGAGCATAACCGAAATAACCTACACCTTTGTATAATAACTTATGCAACAGATTAAAATGCAACAAATTCAATTAACTATAATTAACAATTGTGGTGTCCATGACTTGTTATGATTTGATATACGAGAGATTAGCAACGAAAACGGATGAATCCAGACCTGGCTCCTTTTTTTCGTTTGGGCCGTTGAAAGCTCTTTCGTCGGGTAAAAGGTTTGAAGACGACGATGACGTTCAAGAGGAAGTACGGCAGTATTACAAATTTGGATCGCGCCCTTTACGAAGAGGGTTTACAGAAGTCTGTGCCTCGCTGGGATAAGTCCCTTAACATTGGCGACGATTATGTTGAAAAATATCTAACAGTTCACGCTTACTTACTTAGTGTATGTTCGATTTCTATAAATAAAGTAGCCTGTCTGTAATTCACAAATGTATCTTAGTAACCGAACATCCCTCGTACATAATTTATTCAATATTTCAGTCATATCACTCTAACCGCTTAATTTCTTGCCACTCAGGACGCAAGTGATATGATCATTACGATAGCAGACACAAAAAATCTTTAATCCGTTTAAAATATTTTATTACCCAATGAGAAAAACTAAAAACAAAGTGTAACAAAATTACATTCACTGCTTTCACCCAAAGACGGAAGCAGCTGATAGATGTGGGCGACTTTAATGAAATGGGTATAGAGATAATGCAGTGCAGGTTATCTACATCGGAGATATAATATTTCTGCTTCAATTTGCACTTAGTTTATTTGACAAATTTCGCATTTGAAAAGGAGATTTAAAGAAATTGTTATTAATTTGAAAATAGTAATTAACACCACAATAGTTACTAATTTGCTTAAAATTGTAAGAATTATGTTATTATAAGATTTTATAGCAACATTGAATTGATACCTTCAAATATACAAAAAGAAAGGTGTCTTAAGCAAACTTTAAGTGTTGTCTTTAACAAATGTGTTGACCATAAGTGCCTCACGGATAATTGTTGTTGTATGCGACCTCTTGTCTGCTTTAATAAGAGCCCGGGTAACGATTGAAACGGAAAGACATGACAAGAGGAAATAAACGTATAAATAACCAATAAGATTTATTAAAAACAATAAAGATATAACTGAAAGAAATAAAAAAATCTGGTGTGTCTATAAGTTGATATGTGGATGTGGGAAAGTCTTGTGGGAAATTCTCAAACAATTCCCGAATTGGGGGAATTCCGGGAATTGGTTGAGAATGGGAGCCGACGTGCTCTTGAAACATATGTACCGAATTTTATTAAATTAAATTAATTTGTGCGGTGTGGATTTTTCCGATACTGTGTATTAGTCATGTAGCAGAAGAAAACCATATTTTTAATTGTGATTCTAAAATTTTGAATATAGAAAACAAAGGTGCTAAATCGCATTTATTAGAACATTTGGAAATTAACAAAACTTAAAAATTCAAATTCATTACTCAACCATCAATTAGAATGCAATAATTCGCCTTTACTAAATTTACGTTTTGATTTATAAATCTTTAGCAATTAATTGTTTGTTTTTATAATTTTAAGTAATTGTGATTTGCATATGTATATTGTTTTTTCGTCAAAATTTGACATATTTCAATTTTGACAAAATAACGACAAAGTTATATTATATTAGTTTTTACTTTGTCTGTATAAGCCACAGTGTGGCGAAACAATTGTTACTTTGTAATAAAAAAAATTGTGAAGGATAATTAACATTTTATTGGTTCCATCCAATTATACAGTATTACATAGCCTAGTGCGATGATCGCCTACAACGATGAGACGAGAAACTGGGGCATACGCAGTTGGGCCATTGAGCGATTTTTGATGTAGTCTAGTAGATGTGGATGCATGTAAGTCATCAGTCATATTTCCAAATAGACGTAATGAATATGTTATTTTACTTCTTTGTTACTAATAGGCGCAGAATTATCGCAGTACAATTGATTGTGAAAAGGACTTTGTATCTGCGCTTAATTTAAACTCAATAGTATACAAGAGAGAAATGAATAATCTGATATGGATAATTAACTGATCCACAGTAACTCTTGAAACATGTTTATCAAATCAATTTGTAGTGTGTGGAATTATGGACATACCGTGTATTAGTAATATCAGAAATAACAAAATTAAAAATGCTTCTGAATAAATAAAAGGTATTGTTACTCCAATTTTTGAAAAAAGACATAGAACCCAATGTATAAATTATAGGGGCTGTTAAGGGCAGCATATGAGACTTGCATACGCAATTATATTAATTTAATTTTAGTCTAGAGTAACGTAATTCATTTATTATAGCTGTGTAATTTAGTTTATAAGTTTGGGAAAATCCATCCTTTTTGTAAACACTTA
>JARFOC010000490.1:286820-297225 GCA_031763485.1 Osmoderma eremita
CTAGTAACCATGGCAGACCACACCCTGCCTTCCCCTAAGAGCCTGGAGGCTTGTTAAAAGGGGACTATTATTATTATTAATTATGTTACTCATAATGTTAACATGAATATTAATTACATTTATAAAAACTACAAAGAATATTCGACCAATAACGCTTTGTTTTCAACGACTTTTAATTTGTCATCTAGCTAGGTACCTAATCCAAATAAAAAATACTTTGATAATTTACTGATATCACTATGTATTGCAATGTTTCCAATGCAAAGAAAATAGTTTCTAATTAAATTTTAATCAATAATAAATTTTATAAATTTATATTCTTTTTATTTGTCAAGTTGGCACAAGTCGAGCAATTTCTAAATGAAATTAACCGACACTTGCTGTAACCATCAAAATTGACAAAAACAATTAACCGTAAAAATGTCATTTGTCACAGGCTTATTTTTTCTTTGGATTCATAGCAAACAAAAAATTTAGCAACTTTCCCAAATTTAAATCTACCCTCTATCTCCAATAATAAGCGAGATTCCCATGGTGAGGGTCGAAAATGAATCAGCCTGTATATAGGTAGTGAAATAGATTTATGATTATTATTGTTAGCAATGAAGATTCACAATCATATTATTCTTGTGTTCGTTCATAGACGTAAGTAATCCAAGTTGGAATGTAGTGCTATAATGTCTAACGACCACAAGCCGTTAGAATCAATGACGCCACAAACCGCAAGGTACAATAAAACCCCCCAATGATATCCACCCTACTCGGGGTTGCTCCGGCCAGCTTAGTGAAGACGGCTGGGTTAAAAGGGTTGGCGCCACCTCCGTTAGAAAACGTTCTTTCCCCGAGATGCAACGTACGGAAGAACGCGAGTGAATATTGTCTGAGTTAGATATTTCTAACAAGTTCAATTAAGTAAGACAACTTTGGTGTATAAATAAGATGTATTGATTTAATTAAATAAATGATAAAATCGAGTAAAAAGTTGCGATATTATTTAAGTTGACGTTAGCAATGACAGGTTTTGTCGGAGTGAAGCCCCTTAAAACCATAAAATAAATAGATGGGTGATCACTCAACTTAACACTAGCATATAGAGTGGCTGAAGGCCATTAAATTATCAAAGTTAAAATTAAATAGTTACCAAACACAAAAAAATATATACATAAATGTTCAAGAAACTCCCGATGTGTGCCAATTGACACAAAAAAAAAGGTTAATTCCGACCTGTTCGGTGACTCCGTACTCCAATCTGGGTTAACCGGCCTCTGACGGCCACTCTATGTCTAGCAGACCGCGTCCCACTAGCTGGTTGGTGTGGAACTCTTTCCAGAAGTCCCGATGGTGATCGGTAAGCACCAATATTATAAAAATTCCCAAAAATTAAGGCTTGTCCCATTAATGTATCTATATAAAATAATGTACCCAAGAAAGAAAAAGCCCTAAAAATACATTTTGGTATTACCACGTGTCATCAACAAAATAAAATAAAGAGAATTAGGTAGGATTGGCAATTATTACCTTGGTGGTCAGGGCTTTCGCTTATTTGCTTCACGTGTCAGCCAATTAAGCCACAAAAATATTGTGAACGTTCCCCAATTGAACGTAAATTTATTATCGGATTTATATCCGTGTATTTCAGAGTGGATTTCCCATAAATATTTCCACAAAATTTACTTTCAAAACTAATATTCCACAAAAATCCAATAATACATGTGACTTCGAACACTTGAAGGCTTAAAAAGAGCGAATTTGACTACGAACTTGCCCACCCAAGACTTTATCTGATTTATCGATTTCTGTACGATATCCGATAACCGATCGCTATTTCCCGTCGCGTCGCGCCTAATCTATCCACCGCTAGATGGCCTTGCTACCCCCAATCCGCACGGATAATTTATTTTATTTACAAAATACATGGGATGAAATCGGCACGTTACAAGATTTTACAAAAATATTGCTGTTTCAAACGGGCCACCTTATATGCATAGCTAAGAATGCTACTCAAATTTTCCTTTGGGATTTAATTACAGCTTAACAGCTCACAATAATCATTTTTTAACTCAGATATTTGCGTCGCGCCACTTTTCACTTTCTTAATCTGCATATCGCTCATAAAATACGCCATTTCATCGGGAGAAATTCGATTTGAACTTGTTTAATATGCGCTGTTAAAGTTTTATGTACGTATATTATCCGTTCCTGAATTCCTTTTTGTTTTTTGCGCATTTATTCCGTGAAATCATATTTCAATATTTATGCTCTAAGCGCGAGTGCCCTCGTTAACTAGAACTTGAATGCGAGATCGATTTTGCTCATCTAGAACACCGCCTGGGTACGTATTCATTTATACCGCACGTACCGCCTGTGCGTGAGAATGTTTGATTATTTTGCGAGCGTATGGGCTGTAGTAAATTGTCTGTGTAATTGAAAGAATAAGGAATGGTAGTGCACAGCGGGATCACAGGTGCAAGACTCCCTGCACGTACATAAATATGTATGTATAATGTATACATATATACCCTGGACAATTTAATTGAAAAGAGAACAATTAAGTTGCGCAAACATAAATCCTATTTCCAGGGTTTTAATCGATTCCCCCTGGAAAAAGAAACAAAATGAGGGTTTCTGACATATTTATGGCGGTTACAATTAGCTTCGCCCAAGCACGGTCTTATGTTGATCTTTTTTTTATCACCGGATGTCCGTCTATACTGCATTATAATTGTCCTGAATAAGAAACCCATACTGCATATAGGCAATAAAAGCTAAAGCTACAATAACAATTTCAAGCAGATTGGAGGTAATTGAGCAGTATTCTAGCTGGGCATTAAAATGGCCAATGAAATGAGAGCCCCACTATCAACTGGGCCCCCAAATTGTAGCGACAGCAGCAGAGTTGATAAATTTTTCAATCACTATACAAGATTCGATTACTCAATTACAAGGTTTACAACCTGGTCGTTCGTTTAGTCTTAGCTAATCTGGAAAATTGTTTTATTTGCTTTACATATTTGCTATATATACATAGCATTCGAAACTCTTAATCGACTAGACCGTCAACTAGGGATCCATAGTTTGTGGCTGTTACGAATTTGCTAAAATCTATTACAACGACATTAGCACGAAAGTGTTAGAGATGGAATGTATGCACCTAACAGAAAATTTGAGAGATGCCCAAAATAGTGAGAATAAAAAGGCTATGAGTATTTCAGAATTATATTATATTTTAAAAGGAAATAATATTGAAGACGCTTTTCCGAATGTTTAAATAGCAATTTGAATCTTTTTATGGCCACTAACTGTGGAGAGCGGCCTTTCTCAAAACTAATAAGGCTCAAAAGTGAATTGAGAAGTACAATTCTTCAGGAAAGATTAAACAATTTGTCGCTGATGTTCATTGCAAGCCAGTTGCTTAAAAATTAGATTTTGAAGATGTCATTCGTGATTTTGCCCCTCAGAAGTCTAGGAAAGCACCTTTTGTATATCGGTATAGATTTTTTTTGAGTCTGTTTGCATTTGTAAATTTCCAAAAATTAATTTGTAATAATGTGGTTCGTTTCTGTTAATATCAATTCTCAATTTCTCTCGAAAGGGCCCCTGGTATCCCAGTGCCCAGAGCCCCCACATGACTTAAGACGGCGCTGTTGTAGGTTCTTGGTTTTTAGTATGAATCAAGGGTTAGCATTCGGAAGGACCTGTTACCGTTTGCCTTTCGGTAACTTTCCATCATCATTTCCCTTGTGGCGATCTACGAGCATCCAAGCGTAGCGGTACCTATTGGATTTATCTGTATTTTATGCCTGCAAATACCTTTTCCTGCAATTTTGTTTAATAAAGAACTTGATTGTGAATATAATGTCTGCATTAGAGTAACTTTTGTTTTGTTTCTTGTTTATAAGAATAATTTAATCAGAGTTGTATATCTTCTCTCATTGATGATGACTTACCTTGTAGATGCAGCTACGTGTTTTACAGTCATTTTTTCCGTGCTTTGCTTACTTGTATCCCTCATCATCTCTTTTTGCAGCAGGTAATTTTGGCGGTAATTTTATCTTTTTAGATTTATACTGTGGAGTTGGGATAGAACCCCGGGATTTCTTTGTGTAAAGGATTTGGGAATTGTTGGGTTTTTCGGGTTTTAATGAAAGTTGCGAATAAAATATTCCTTGGTTTATTATTTAATTAAGTTTATATTATCACTTAATAGTCAAAATCTGAGTTTCCTATGATTTAATCGCATAATACTTAAACTTGTTTTTATGTTATTTGGGGTGTCTACTGTATATCGCCCTCTCTCTCTTCCCCACTTTGATCAATCACCCCCGTACCTTCATGTTTAGGCGGAATTCTCCTGATAAGGTTTGGTTTTCAAACGAGCGGCTCATCTCAAATGTAACAACCTATTACTGATACATAGCTGATGTACAACAAGAGATAGAAAGACACAATTGACTTGATAATTGAATAAACAAAAACAAATCAAAAACTATTAAAAATATCGTACGCTAGAATATGTAATGGACCGGCACAATTAAAAGATTTCTAATTAACAAATGTAAATACCATTTCGGTTGATTTTTATTCTGGTTGAATCTTACTTCGTACACATTTTGTCAGTGCAGTTTTGAAAATGCTTAAAGAACGACTTATTTTAAAACTTTATCTTTAGTATATTCTTTGTCAATTGTGCTAAAGCCTTGTCTTTATATAACAACGCATTTACAATCACTTTTGTTAGGGGCCTGTCAGTTAGTTTTTAAAGTATATTTTGGTACACGGATGTTTTAAGCTGATATTATTAAATTATCAGCTATATATTGTAAAAAGGAGTTGTATGGACTGGTGATAAAGTGGAGGAAAAGCGATAGACTAGAAGGAAGCGGGGATGCCTATAGAAAGAAGACACGAGTTGTCAAATTGCGTCAAATCTAAGAAGGCGGTACGTCACTTTTGACATTACGTCAGATTATAAAATTAATGTAAGCAACGCGACATCACTTAACTCGACTGCTATTGTGACTTCAAAGAATAGTCGTCGTCGACTTCGAAACGTGCAATAAAACGTTAATCGGGAAAAGTTAGAAATTAAGGAGAGTCAGGAAAATAAAGAGGGTGAAGACCAGGAAGTATTGCACGGGTACTTCTAGCAAGAAATCAAGAGGCGTTGGCTGTATCAAACCCAAACTCCCGGTAAATTTTGTGGAAGTGGCCAATCAGCGACTTGGAACAAGGAGGATCAATAGCCACAAACTCTATACATACTAAAAATAACAATAATTATTATTAAATAGGTGTATTATACCAGCTTTTAAACGGGGCCCAAAAGTTTTACTTTATCTTTTGTTGTTTCCTTTTTTTGTGTGTGCCTTTGTCACGTAATAAACGTGTAGTATTCCAGACATTGTCTTTAATGGTGCTTAGTTCACTTTAATCCAGGACTGCACGACTTGAGAAGCTGAGGAGCTAAATAGAGAAAGAGTGCTCATGCCTAATTCAATAAACCGTTATCGAAGCTGGCAGAAATTAAATTGATTTTGTATTTTGATCAAATGACAGGATCATATATAAATCTATTGTAATAGCACCGTTACAATGCTAAGCATATTAACGCTCATAGATCCTATAGCGGTGTAACTACATTTGATTTGATACCTTGACTAGTACATATAACTAAAAATACGACATTTATTGTGAGTGAGTAATTTCATAGATGTCTTGTGCAATGTATGACTACAATTAATCAAACTAACTTATCAATTTCTTCAAACAGTGCAAAAATAGTAACGTTCTCCCTATATTTATGATAGTTGATGTATATTCTAATTGCAAAATTTATTTAATATCAATTTATTAAAACAACCCTTCTATGGTAAGTGTTAACTAGCATTGGAGATAACTCGCCTTCTTGCAGCATAGTATTTTGGGCCTTAACTATTAACATAAGTAAGATCGTATCTTTACGTACAATTACTTGCAAATTAATGTGGTGCCAACCATGCTTCTTTTTAGTACAAAGTAGTTCAAGTTCATATTACTTTTTCGTGAGAAGCGATACCCCCTATGCAATGTCTGATCCAATCAATACAATTAAAGGCACAGTGGCACACTTTTATATATAAGCACGGTGCTATTCTCAACGGCAGATTAAAATGTTCAATAGAATAAAGGAAAATACGCCTTGTAATGAAAGAAGAGTCGCGTACTTTTCTCAAACCTATCGCATTAAGAGATCCGGCAGAACACTAAACCCTTTTTCACGATGTTCAATACTAAGACGGGAAATTCGACGGAATTAGATTCAATTATTTGATTAGAGCTGCTTCCTCCGAAACGTACACGCAGTGAAAAACAATAAATGAATTTTATTATTATTGTACTATAAGTAGAAAGCTAGTGTCCGTGTTTAAGTTAATTTAAATTAACATTTTAGAAACTTTCCATGCGTGATTGTAACGGCGCCAATAGGAAATTGTTTTATAATCGGATGAAAATGAAGAATCGCTGCTGTTATTCTATTTAATGACCGTTTTTCTTCTGCGTCTAAATTCTGATTCACCTAGATTCCTGGCGTTCTTTTAATTAAATCCAAATCATGATCTATGCATATCTATCACGTTCGCATGAAATATGAGGATCGTTTAATTGCAGCCGATCTGATATTTTATTCATAAGGACTATTAAAAGATAAAACACTCTAGCGGCTTTGTGTTTGTATATTAGATTTCGTAAAGTTCACGAAGTGTAACAGGGCTCTATGTGTTATTATAGCTGGACACGCATAAATATAGGTTTAATGTAATGGTGCGTGAAAGAACGAGAATAGCTTCCGGCAACCGAAGATGAAAAACGACGGAAAAAAATGATTGACAGTAATTTATAGTAATCCGGCGAGACCTACTGTACCTATGATATCATTAAATGGAAATATCTTAGAATTTCCCCTAATTATATGGCTGAAAGCATTCATCGTAAATCGTTTATGGTTGCGTATATTTATGGAATGTTAAATATTTCGTTATACCGATGGATTGTCGGTTTGACGTTCCTAATATAGCAAAAAATTGCAAGCACATAGAGTACGTGAATGTTTGCTATTTTTTGCACGACGTTTGTATGTTTGAGAAAATGTTTTGAGTTATGTATATTATCTAAATTTATTTTTTGTAATCCTTAACAAATTATAGTAAAACGCGCATAGATATTATTTCTTCGTAAGAAATACCTTACACCTTCGGGTAGAAAGGTTTAAGATTATATATATATAAGAAACATCAATAGTGCCAAATCAATTAACCGATAAAATGCCCATAATGGCATTTTATGGGTTAATTGTTTTGGCGCTTTTGATGTTTCTTGTGTTACGTCATGGTTAAGCCCTGGTTAAACCGTTTCTGGAATCACAAATAGCGGGGCTGACAGGCCCCTCTCCGAGTAAGAAGTGTGCTGCATTACCGACCCTATTGCGTTGGACTTGGTGCACGGCCTCCTATATAAATGATACAGTTGCAGTGTATCCGGCCATGCCATCTCTCTATGATGACATATGACAAGAGTACATTGGCTTCAGCTCTCCATATAAAACCATTGAATGGAATTTAAACACAATTAACGTGTTTCACTGGTCATATACTAAAAGCACCGTAAAGTGGCGCTCTCAATGAATTAAAAATAATGCCTTGAACTAAAGATAGGTATACACGGTTAGACTGAAAGTTTATATTATATTTAGGCCGTGACTCGGTGGCTTGTGTCTTGACAGCTGTCCCCTAGATAAATGTCTTTCCAACGACTTATGCTACTTGATATGAAGATTTTCCACAAAACGTCCATAATATGTGATGGAATCCAGAAAGGACCGAAGCTCTGTTTGGTTTGTAGGAGGAGGCACATTTTAGATAGCCCTGATGTGGTCCTCAGTCCCCAATCTTTCATAATCAATACGATGACCTATGAATGTGACACTTTCTGGAAGTAGATTGCATTTCACGACAGAACATTTTTTGCCTTTTTATTCCAGCTGGTTACAAAGGTCGAAGTCGTTCATTATACGTGATCATATCTGATCCAGTAACCAAAATGTCGTCCAAGTAACAAACAGTGTTATCCAATCCCGACAGTATTTGGTCCATTTTGATTTGAAGTAGTGCTGGTGCAAAAGAAGCGCCAAACGGTAAAAGTTTGTTTATTTTTTTGTGTAATGATCATCAAGTACTTCCTGGACTCTTAAGTGAATCGGAATTTGAAGACAATTGTCGTTTAAATCGATGGTTTAAAAGTATCTGTCTCCGCTTAGTTTTGTTATTGTATCCTCGAATGTCGGAAGCAGGTAATCGTCTATATGAATAGTAAATCACAGTTGGCGGAGTGACTATATTACCGCACTTGCTAAACAAAGAACTTGACGGAAAAGCTATGTCTATTAACATCGGCGAAAGAAATAATTTCCCACATATGTGTATTGGGCGTTCTGTTAATATTGTCGTTAGTACTGCGCTAGATATAATTCGGGAACAAACTAGGTGGTCGTTAGTGAGTTGTCTGTTCGAGGAACAATTTCTGTTTCTTTCGCTTCCTCGGTATTCAGTTCAAAGACTACCGACAGAAAGCCAGGATCTAAAAAATATGGTAGATAACCATCGCTGACCGTTGATTCAACGACTTGACGTTAATAAAGTGTTCTGTTCTCATATTCGGTTCGAGTTAGACATTTGATGGTTTCAAAAAGTGACGTACCTTCTCGTATATGGCTTAGATTCCTTTTAAATTGTTTCTTCCATGTTAATTTCATGTTTATTAATTTGTTTAGGGCTCCCTATATTTAGGACTCCGTCCATTTTAAAAGACAGACGTTATAAAAATCTCTTTAGTACAGATTTGACCGATGGATTGAGGTAAGTATAGTGACGATGGGTCCGTAGATACGCTTAAGTTGCTAAATCTATCTCTAAATGAAAAATAATTACGTGACTGGAAATAGAATAGGAAAGAAATGCGTTAAGTTAAAAAAAATTGATTTTGGGAACACTAAGAACTTTCTAAAACCCTCGACGTGCACTATAATTCTTTTCAGCATTCATGTAAAACGTGGCATAACGGTCAAACCGTTCTTTACGCAAGCCCACAACGGCTCAAAGAAGGATACATAAAAAATGTAAATTTAATGTGAAGACTTCTGATATCCACCTACCTCATAGATGTAGGTTAGCTTTCTCACAGTTCCCGAAGCCCACGCAATAAATGCCTCTAGAAATGGAAAGTCCATTCAAAATATTCCAAAGTAAGTAAATACGTGCGACGTACTCACCCGCCTACTTAAGTGCACGCATAAAGTATCTGATTTTATAATTGCTCAACTGAAAGCATTGTTTCCCTCCCCGAGAAAGACCAATTAAGCCGTCACATTCCTATCTTTAGGACGCGATGTGTAAAGACGACAGGAAGGAAGGAAAACACGGAATCACGGTAAACGCTCTGCGATCCAGGTCTAAGCTTATACACGGATGATTAACGACCGACTTTTACTCCATCCTAGATCAAAATGCGCACGGCATGGTTGCGCCTCTCCGTTCTGGCGGAGTTATGTAAATCACGAAGCGGACGCTTAATTAAAAACGGAGAAAGAATGATAAAATAATGTGTCGTCGGGGGCGTGGGTCGGAGATAGTACGTATTAAATTACGTTCATCTTGTTAGGTTTTGTTTTTTAGAAATTAATTATGCAGAGGTCAAGCACGGAGGGTATGATTCACGGAGGAAAGAGGAACAACACTTTGACCTACAAACGGAAAAGCGTCTTACGTCATTTATGTTTATTTTTAAGATTCGTACGGATGCTGGTTTACCCACGAATTATTTCGGCTCTTTAGAATTACGTTGATAATTGAAAATGCACACAGAAATTTTCGTTGATATTTATATCTCCTTTACGCAATTCTTTTACGTTAAGCGAGGACTTATATTGAGTGCTACAAGAAGTCAAGTCAAATAATTTTAAAAAATGGGACATCTGGAACTGACACCGTTAACAAGAAAAAAACTGCATCTTTTACTGTAACAGAAAGCAAATAGTTAAATATAAACTATTTTTTAAAAGAAAACACCATGGTATCTGCATATTAAAACTGGTCTGTGAGACTAAACATCAACTTATCTCTAATAACCCTTAATACTAAATACTTACATACTATTCGTCCAATGGTTCTGTACCCATGACGTCATAAATTTTGTACATCTGAATCAAGTCAATACTTTAGTGTCATGTTAAGTACTATACTAAAAATACTATCATTTGATTGGTATTTCTAATCTATTGACAATTGTAAATGTCGAAATGTTCTGTTTACATGAAGTTTATAAAATTATAATCGGCCCACAAAAGCACATGTTTTTACCGAGCTCAATTTAG
>JARFOC010000490.1:304806-318043 GCA_031763485.1 Osmoderma eremita
CAAAACAACTATTAACAGCCAAAGGAAAAGTTGTAGTAAATTTAAAACACTCAAATACACGTACAAATATCAGCTGAAAAAGTCAATACCACAATACTGTCAATACTTGTCAACACTATAACTATATGCAGAGTTCTAGAAGTTTTGCACTCAGAGCCCTCTATCCGTCGAAGAAACTCTGGTTTATACCAAAGGTATACTAGTGCACCCCCCTTGGCCACAACGATTTCTGCTAAAGGACGAAAGCGTACCATTGTAATAATGAAATTAAATATTGTTAATACTGTCAGAAATAAATCGGCATAAATATTTTGACGTTTCTTTTAAATTCTAAAATAGGTTTCTTAGGAAACATGCACCATGAAATAAATACGACGGTTGTCAGAAAGGTAAAGTACACTTGTAAAGTAACTGTTTACATATGCATACATATCTTACAGATGAGGTATTATATGAATATACTTTCTACTTAAAATTTTAAAGATAACAACACCGTCTATCTTACGTTTTGAGTCCAGTGCATCTCGCTATAACCAAAATAATTTGCCTCTAATTTCATCTCGTCTTTGTTTCGTTTTTCTATCTCATTCCTCTTAAAAGTTCAAGGGGCGGACACAATTTACGTCCACACTGTATGACTCTTGGAGCTATATTAAAAATAGTTTTTTTCCCAAATTTACCTTGTAAAATGATATGATTTTCCAAGTGGATAACTTAAATATTAATTGGTACACGAAAAATAAAAAGTGGTTATCATTGATCTTGGGTAAAATAATGATAAACCTTATTTCTCGTTCCCGGCTACCTAAGAAATAAACTTATTTATCATAATGCACATACCATACCAAGAAATATGCTACCCCAACTGTGTTAACCACGATACAGTTGCTCGTTTGTTAAACTTGTTTGCTTTTCTGCAACCATAACTCTTGTGCCCACTCAAAATATTTATCAAATCCGAGCTGTCCGGATTTGGCACGTTTATAACCGTATAAAATGGAGTAACAACAAACAAGAACCTTAACGTATTTCCTAAACTAATTGCGATTCGAATTGTTAATGTTCCCGGCTATTGTACCGCAATAAAGGAATGTAGTGTGCACGTAACATTTAAATAAACGAATTAAATTTAATGCGGCAGCGACGTTACGAAAATGGTTGTTTATTTACCGCACAATTAACGAGCGAAAGAAAACCTGGCGCTCACAAATGCATATGTTGGACTACGTCCAGAAGCCCACTCAGAATGATTTCGAATTTGCAAGCGTTCAAGATAACTATCGCCAGGTACACTACCGCATAATATCTACGATTGTATCTGCAATTCTGTCTAATGATATACTACAGGTAAGTAATAGACCCGTATCGCCGGGTTTGTGCGTCGGTCGCGCACTCCGGTAGGGGGACAGCGCAACGACTCATTCGTTCCCTGTCAATATCGGAATCGTAATAAATCACTCGGTGCAAATTTATATGCGAAAATCGCCTATTACACAATTTTTGAGCTGTTATTGTATGTATTTAGTCTCAAACGCCGTAACGGTAATATGTGTCGTGCGTTTCCACAAACAATTAATCACGCAATCGACTCGGCGTCTGCTAAGGTTCTGATCTTTTATGGTCTAAACTCCAACGAAAGCAATAGTAAATCTGCTAGAACGTGGAGGTTGTTAAACTTCTAGGTTTAAGTCATTTGTTTCGTTTTCGTTAAGCGGTAAAGCACTTTCGATTTAAATAAAATCTAATTACCTTCCATCATCTAAGATCTTATGAATACGATCGACCAAACTACACATTGCTGTCTCAGTAGACCTACCCGCACAGAAGCCGTGCTTAAGATGTAAAATTTTCTTAATAATTCCACATTCTGCTATCAATATATGAAAAATGCTCAAGAACAGTCTGTTTAGTATCTGAATAGAAGTATTTCGCAAATGCGTCAGCTACACTTCTCTGGTCATCAAGAAGTCCCTCCTCAATACTCAAGGAATATCTACAGCAATTTTTATTTCTATTTTTGCCAACTCTTTGGTTAACGACCGACCATATTAATTTATTTTTTGAATTTGCAGTAGCGTTATTATCATAATATAACCTTTTAGTATCAACAATTTTGTTTTTAAGTTCTTTTTCTGCAAATTGTATAAGTGTTTGATATAAACGTTATTAGAACAAGCCGTTAACCAAAACAAATCTCTTAAGTTCTTACTCATCTCCCTAACTTCACCGATTTCCCATGATTTCTTAATTGCCACGCATTTTATGGTTTTAAACGGGCAATACAGATTCACATAATACGTAGGCGAATCAATAAAATAATTATATGCGTCATTGATATAGTAAAAACTCAGCAGCCGACCAAAATCTTCGGCCTCTAAGGATTCATACACCATAGACATAGAAGATTCATCCATATCTCTGACTTTAATATACTCAGGTCTGCCTACATCCACACTCACTTCCCTGCATAATATCATGACCGAAGCACAATAATCCCCCATGTGCAGGTCAGTAACAAATTCACTATAACTACTAACATCATAGCTACACCAAAAGGAATCTATTTTTGTTTTGGTTACGGTACCGCTGGCAGTAAATTGCACGCGGGTGGAATCCATGTTTCTACAATGATGTTTCTTCACGATATATATATATCTATATTTATTCTTATTGAAATCATTTGTTCGCTTGCTTTAATCCTGTTTGATGGTTTCTCTATCTTCTCAAGTTTCTGATGCATACTAACTTTAGAATTAAATAGCCGAATTTTTGATGACATGGACAACTCTTTGGATCTCCAACAATTGCTCAACGTATAAAATGCGTTTTGGGCTTTGTTTATCTTAGCGTCTATTCTTCCATCGCAGTTTATCAAGCTTCCAAGTAACAAAAGTGTTTCACGTTTTCTATTTCCTCTACGTTCGTATATATACCCATGTCTCGTTTTGTATTCAGTTTCATAATCTTCATCCTTTTTGTGTTTATATCCAATTCGACTTTCATCCATCAAAACACAGTACGCCAACGACCCTTCATCTTGTTTAAGACGGGTTTTGCTCTCTTTAATAATTTTTTAAAATAATATCGATTCATCTAGTTCGCGCGTCGGAGTTACCGATTTCATCAATTTTAAATTATTTACATTTATATTATACCCGATTTGTTGAATATGTTCAACAACACCAGACATATCTGCTCCATCACGTCTGTAATGCGATCTATACTCTTTAAATCTAGTTTGAATAGCCCTCTTTGTCTGTCCGATGTAGACCTTTTCACAATCTTGACACAGAAGTCCAGAATTTACAAAATTACATTGAACAGACAAAGAGGTTGACTATGGAAATCCACGCATCGCGGATATACGAGTCCCGGATTAATCAATTTATTGTGCGCGGAAAATAATTCGATAGAGTGTGTGCACTTTGTTAGATCCCCTTTTTTGGAATTCTGCCGCGCTAAATACTGTAATAAGAAATAAAAATGTATCCAGAAACGCAAATCTGAAGATACACACTACAGTAATAAGATCAAAAGTTACGCATAGGTGCGAGATATGGGTGGTGATTAGAGCATAGCAAACCAGACTGGAATTGTAGGAAAGAAAAGTGCCCGGGAAGATTTGACGTGGAAGAAAATTTGAGAATAGTTGGAAACTAAGAACAAATAAGGAGATAAATGAGTTGTTCGACGAGGTAAATGTAACAGGAATAGTTAGATCACAGGGACTGGATAGGTCACACACAGAGAATGCCGGAAACAGGGGCACCTATACAGATAATGGAAAGTGCACTGGTTGGAAGGAGACGAAGTGGTAGACCAAAAGCAGGGTAGAAGAAAGAGGTAAACAGAGATCTGGAAGTTTTGAAGATAACAGATTGGAAAACAAAAGCAATGGATAGGAAGCTATGGAAGAATATAGTTAATCAAAAAATAATAACCTATGCGGAAAGATAACTGCAGATATCTATACAACGACAAGGGATAGGTACCGCATTTCTTTTGTCAAGAATCCGTAAAGAAACGTCCATTATCTAGCGTACATTTTCAAACTATCCTCAATAATTTTCATAATATTTACGTGTAGCCCTCAATACCTCTGCTCTTCCAATTTTCAGTTATATTGGCGTATTTTGGATTTAAAAATTCACATGCATGTAAATTCTAAACCAAATGCACCCAACTCCTTCAGAGTTTGAACTACGGTCGACTATCGACGGTAAAATTTTGAATGTGGATAGTATGTAGCTTTCATCTATTGTACTAATTTTCTAATTTATGCGAATTTGCGTACTTTTCTTTTGAATTTACTCAGTCGGTAAAATAGAGCACTACTTTATGGAGAATAAATAACATCACAGCCGGTAGCAGATAACGGCACTAGCTATTATTACTAAATGAAAGATCATTTTATCTTTAAATATATTGAGTTGTTTTTCTTTGGGCTATTTCCGTCGTGTGTTGGATTTTGTTTATCCGACGTTTCGGCAGTTCGTCTACTGCCGCCATCAGGGTAGCTCAGATAAGAACTGTTGCTTGCCAAATATATTATTGCAACTTATCCGAGAACCATTTTTTTAACAGCTTTAGTGCTCGTGTGAGATTTGAACCCGGTCTCGAAATTTAATTTAATAATGAATTTGGCTAGCAACATCTCTTATTAGAGCTACCTTGATGACGGCGGTAGACGAACTGCCGAAACGTCGGAGCAACTCAAGCCCAAAGAACAACAACTCAATTAATCACCCATCGTCAACAACCTCTCGTTATGATTTAAATATATTGCAAAACCGTAACGGATTCTCACACAACCATATAGATATGTCATACATTGAATCGTCAATCTTCACAGATAAGAAACATCAAAAAAATGCCAAAAACAAGTAACCGTAAAAATGCCATTGTCGGCGCATGGTTTATTGCTGGAATCACCATACTAGCAAAAGCAATGAAAGGGGGTACAAACATTAAAGACGGACTCGAGTTTCTGTCTACCAGGCGTCATCAGCGTCTCTCCGAATGCTAATACCCACTTTCATCGCTAATGCGTCGCGAAGTTATTGCGAAATGTCCTAGCCACTTGTCTGCGTCACGACATACCCCATCTAGGGGACACCGGTCAAACACCAAGACAAATGCAATAGCGCCGGTAATGCAGTACACTTCATCTAGATCGATACTTGTATTTTCTCTAACAATCAAGAGATCCAGGTTTCAGTACAAATCACCTAATCCTTCCTTTTCTTCTTTTGTTTCAGACAAATCTGTGTAGATGACGGCCAAGAACTGTCGTTGCAGTACGGATGTCAATTTTACGAAGTGAGCGCGGCCGAAAACTTCGCCGGCGTATCGTTGGCTTTCCAGTCGTTATTGCGCGAAGCCCGGTCCGTGCAATTACTGAAGGCGTTACCGATCAGGAGGAAATTGGGCGTGAACAGTGTCTCCAAGGTCCTGGGGAACATATTCGGGAAGAACTCGAAAGGTGATCGCAAGAAGCGGCCTTCCCTCAGTATATAAAAAATCGACGAATAGGACTTCGTTAGCGTTGCAAAGTTCCTTCAGAATATAACATAATGACCACGTCGATGAGGCGCGTAAAGCGTAATTTATGAGACGTTGTACATTATAATCTTTATAGGGCAGGTATTAACTTACCCGTCCGCGATTGTTATCATCAGTGCCTTAAATGAAAATTATTTTTGTATGTGCGTACTTGATTCGGGTACGTTTTGCAGATGGCCAACTCAAATTGTGATACAAATAGATTGTAAATTGACTATTTATGTTTAGGTTGATCAAATGTATGCGGAAATTGTTTTGAGATGAAAATGGGATACTACAATTTATCAAATTGTAAAAATTGTGTACTATACACTAGAAAAAAAACTGTTCAAAGTAAAGCATTAAAAATGCCTTTCTATTGATCAGTCAAATATATAAATTTATATATTTTTTATTTATGTAATAATAGACAATTTAACAGAGAATTGCTTGTTTATCTTTCAACAGAAACATTTGTGTATGTATTTATTTGCCCTATCTAAAATATTTTGATTAGAATCAGTTTCCATTATCTTTTTCTTTTTGTAGTATTATTCTTCATAGTAAAGTTATGAATACAGAGATTTTAAAATCATCTTAAATTATGGTGAGTTTTATTTCTCATATATTATAGCTTCAAGAAGTAAATACATAACTACTAATTACACAAGTTGAGGACAAATTGATATTTTAAAGGAAAATACGTTAAAAAATAAATTTTTTAACGTATCATAATAATTTATAGGGCAAATTCAATTTTTATTCTACTTCACAGCCAAATAAATCATTTTACTTATAATAAACATAATACTTCTATTTATAACCATCATAAAAATCTGATGAAACCATTACAATTATTACAAAAATTACAGGACAAATCATTATTTTCCTGTTTCTAATTTTCAGTAACTCATCTTTTAATTTATTAACCTTTTAATTAGACGCCACTAGCTAAGTTACGAAGTCGACCATTACAGAACGTACTTACAAACGAATCTTTTACCTTGCGTGACATCGGATCCAAGATAAAACATATACTCCAATTAATCTAATCGAATTGAAACCTTATACAGCGCCACCTTTACAACGTGGAAAAGAACTAAACCACGACTTACCCTCGCAATTCCCTCCAATATCGCCTCTTCCTATTCTGGCGGGAAAATACAGGTGGGAGATACCGTCGGGAAATACCAAATTCAAAATTAAACTTAGACATACTACGTATCGTTCATTCTCTTTGAATATAGAATTTTCCGTACTGCTTGCATGTAATGTTACTCCAGTGTAACGATGTGAACGAAGGAATGATTCGTGAATATAAAGACCCTTGACGATATTACCAAACAATTCTTCCAACATCAAATAAAATGATAAACTGGCAAGTACACCTGCCAACACTATACAACCAATAGCACCCAGACTAGATTCGAAACTGGCATTACGCATTATCGGTAAATTAGAAAACCTTGGTCCCACTGTCGTCATCTATACGGACTGGATAAATACTAGGCACCAATAAGAACCTCCGAGAAATTCGTGAAAAGCTAACCTGATTGTATGAATCGTGACCGTATATTTTTGCCTAGATTTTTATTACCAACACTATACACCCAATAGCACCAGACTAAATTCGAAACTGGCATTACGCATTATCGGTAAATTAGATAACCTTGATCCTACTGTCGCTATCTAGACGGACTGGATAAATACTAGACACCAATAAGAGGAAAGAAGGGCCTCCGAGAAATTCTTGAAAAACTATCCTGATTGTATGAATCGTGGCCGTATATTTTTGCCTAGATTTTTATTCCGAGCTTTATGTGAATTACCCATTGCGTTGATTGCCCAATACAATATGGCGGCGATATAGGAAAGGCCTTTATAAAAGTAAGGCCGATTTTAAGGTAGAAATTACTAACCATTTTAGAAAGTGGGTTATTATGAAACAAAGTATTCTTTAAAAGACGAGTTGATTTGCCGACTGAGACTAAACTGAAAACATTGACAGTCTTTGCAAAACGCTGTGGCTATATATCGTTTTGATTGGTTGCGTACACCTAGTTAATAATTTGAGGACGGAATATTTTGCTTCAAAGGATCAATTTGTCTTCAACAGGTATATATACCACTTTTGAAATCGGAATATACCAAAATGCACAAGCGGTATGGCGTCTGACATAAAGCCCCCTTAAAGTGATTTCTGTCAATAAGAGTAAGAGAGAAACACACCACAAAAATTATAACCTACAAGCTCTGGAGCTAACGTTTACGCTATTGTCTTTAACTGCAAATTATATGGCAATCTGTCCATTTCATCGTCTCTCCTCTAATGCATAAAATTGTTTCTGGGGCGGTGTCTTCCGATTTTAATTTTGCTATACTTGCAATTAGTACTTATTACATATGAAATACAGTTTTATTAATAAAACTTGTGCAATAAAAATGACCTAAATGGAAACTAATTCACATACCTATATTGGCAACTGTTAAAAGAAGACGTGTAATTTGTGTTTTAACGAAATCTATGATCTCAAAAATATATGAACAATTTAATATTTAAAAAAAAAATACGTACCTTCGTGATGTATTGATAATAATTATAAATTCTAGACGTTAAAGAAAGCAGTATGCGTAACAAAGTTATTTAATAATAATGGCTATAGTTGTAATTCTATATTCCTATTATCCTTACGCTTATGGGAACATAAATGTTGAAAAAATGTGTATAATATTTTGTAATATAGAACTGTTTTTGCCATTTTATAGAGCCTTCTTGTTAAATGTGAAACATTTTATGTTAAAATTGGAAATCTATTGTTTTAGAAGTAATTTTACAACAGAAAATCTGTTTTAATGATACGTTTGTTTGCTTCTCTTACAAATATTATACGTCTTATTCTTTATTACTTTCTCACATCTACCAAACTGTTGTGAGAGTACCACACAATACATGTTTGTATTTATTGATAATGTGGGCAGTTACTACTGTAAACATCCCACATTGCAACGTGTATGTTTTAACATACAGTGTATCACTTTATTGCTTTAGATGTGTGAGGGAAATGTGTACGCAATGCATGTATGATTTTTAATGATTGCTAAAGAGTAGAAGTGTACTATTAATAATTTTAGTTTATCATATTTGAGATATGTAGGTGAGTCACGTTTAACGCTGTTCAAGGAAGTATTTCACTTGTGGCAATGATTTTATTTTTAACGATAGAAAAATTTTTGTATATATTATTGTAATATGATTTTTCTTTTGGAAAATAAATAAATAAAAGGATAAATTGCGTCTTATAAGTCGTCTTGCTTATATGTTACCACCTGTATCATCTTCGTTATACCAAATATTATATTGATATACAGGTTGGTTGATTTTTCATTGTGTATTCAGTATTCATTTTATCAAAGTATTAAAAATTTTCGGAAACAAATTTGCCACAATATTTCGTGCTCTTTCCAATCAAGTAAGTTAGAATGATGTACTTTCAAAAACAAAAGAGCAGCGCATAATAGTTTGGGGGTTTTCCTTTAATTGAATATTGTATTTTTCTGCACATTTAGATAAATTATTAAGTTCTGTATACAACAGCATCGCTTTTATTTTTTCTCTTTAGGCGATAAAAACACTATAATAACAAAAATGACAATTACATAAGTAGGCTTTGTAAAAGCAATTTTTGTATGTTTAATTCACAAAAACTAACAATAAATGATTTATTAATCGCCAAGCTTTTACTTCAAGGAATGTACAACCTCAAATTTAATTATTATTGTTTCTTTTTACTCATCAGTCGAATTACCAAAGCCTACTAATGTAATATTCGTTCTTTTTTGTTATAGTTTTTTTTTATCGTCTGAAGAAAAATAAAAGCGATGCTCTATTCCGTACCTAATAAATTATCTAAATACACAGAAAAATACAGGGTGTTGAATTTAAAAAGCGTAAATTATCGTTCGCTGCTCTTTTGTTTTTGAAATTTTCTAATATTATATTTCGGAAATAATGAGTGCACAATGAAAAATCAACCCACCTGTATATGTACGGCCAATGGTTAGGTTCTTGAAAGAAACTCAGATGTCACCAGTAGTCGTATTTTCAAAATATGTACGACCAAACAAGTTTTGATCGTAAAATGAAAGAAGGATAGATGAATTTCTCATGTGGTATGCTATTTAGTTTATTTTACTAGAAAACCGGACATTTCAAACCAACCCAAAGAATACGCCTTAAAAAAAGAGACTTTCTTAAATGTATCGTGAATGTATCAAAAAATATATATATTAAGCACACTTGCACCGTTCGTTACAAAGCTATTTAGATATATCCGCGAGTAATCTCTGGTTTGATCTGCAACTATAACTTTTACTAGTCGTTTAGTCTTTGACAATAATTATATCTGTTTCGTACCTCGGCTAATATAGAAAGTATTTTCTTCTATAAACCTTATGAAAGCTAAACAACGACTTAAGCACTGAAACTACATTTTCGAAAAATTTTAGACCAAACAAGTTATGATCGTAAAATGAAAGAAGTATAGATGAATTTCTCTATTTGATATGCTATTTAGTTTATTTAAAGTGGACACACGAAATTGTTTTCACAATCGTATTTTATCGAATATTGGGCGAATCCGTTACTCTGTATTATCGCACTAGGCCGTGCAATACTGTATATGTAAGTGATGTACTTACTGTGTTGTAAGAAACGTGGGTTGCCTCGATAAAAGGGATATCGCCTTTCACAATGAATACTTTTTTTATGGGCAATAAGTAACATCTTCCTTGAAATTATATATTGAATTCTTATGTTAAAAATAACATTGGAATCTCTTTCACAGTTACAATTACACAGAACAAAATCTTAAACCAACCGATATATTTGAAATTAGAATAAAATCCTTGTACTATGTTAATTGGACAATCCCATACCCTCGTTTGGTCCGTAGCTGAATAGCTATCAACTTACCAAACATGGTTGACTACAAGAAGAAACTCACATCTGTTTGGAGCATTTTTTTCTGCAGAACATTAAATTAATTTTAAGGTAATTTAGACCTAGGACTTCTTACCCATCGCATACTGCTAAGGTAATATGTACGCATCTTGTTACAAAATATAAATGTTAGAGATAATAGTAACAACACGCACGTGTGTATTAATTCAAACATTTCAGGATCTAAGGTTACCAAATACATTGCGACAAATGTTCGCGTATACTTGCAGTAATTTTTAGAATTTGACTTAGTACAGGTTGGTTTGGTAAGAGTTTCATTCATAATATTCCTTTCAAACACGCAGTTTTTGAATATTTTAGATATGAAAGTATATTAGTTCCGTACTTATTACTATATTTTGCTATTAATGTCGTTAACGCACTATTAAGTGGTTCCGGGAAGTGTGGCTCCCTATTAAAAATATGATTTTGATCGCTGTTCTGCTTGGGGTGTTGTGTCGTTTCGCTGTGGCGGTAAAGTAATGTTTTTGAAACCATTTACCGCTTATTCAGAGGGATAATTTTAGAAAACACCTCTAAGAGTGGAAACTGAAAACGGGTGGGTGAAGGGGGCCCAAAATGATTTGATATATTCATGGAGGGGGATTCCATTCGCCAAGCCACCTGTTGGGAAGCTACGATTTGAGGTAAGTGACTTCATAAGGACTAAAATAAACGTGTTATTTTATAAGAGATGACTTGGAAAAAAATTATATTCCTGTTGTAAAACATATAGCTCATCTACAGAGGTTGTCTTATTAAGAAAGACGAGTTCGTAGCGCCGATTTTAATACTTGAAACGGAAAACTAAATGGCTGGATGTAGGCTGTAAAATGAGCTGATAAAATTATTTATAGTCCTTAAGCGTTTTAAGGTTACAGGGCCAAGTATTTTTTTTAATTAGACTACTTTTTTTATGATTCCGATGGTGAATTTTCTTCTGAAAATAACAATGTATCACAAGTATACCTTTACATAAGAAAAAAATTTAAAAAAGTAACAAAATAACTATTTAGTCATATGAAACAATACCACTAGCATTGGAACGAGCACCAAGCGTTATTCAAAATTTATTTAGAAGCTAAAGAAAACAAAATGAAACAAAAAAAAGGTAAAAAAATATGTATTATTATCTGCTATGCCTAAATTGTGATCCATTTTGTGCTAAATATTGGCGTCATCTTTGCGTTGCATTGGATAACATTTCGGCAGGATCTCTCTGGCAAACTACAGTAATTTTGTTTATTAACTGTATCTCTGGTGGCGTTACATAAACTTGATCATGGAGATATCTCCAAAGAAAAGTGTCCATTGGAGTAACGTGCCGGCCATATAATAGGACCATATGTCCCAATCCAAGAATCTCCACATCTTCTGGTTAAATACCCCCTATTCAGAAGGGTATTATGACGGGTAGCACCATCCTGCTGAAATATCACATTTCGAAACTCATTGAGCGGTAGATCTTCGAGAAAATGTTGCAGATCTTCGCGCAGAATTCCGTGGTATTTATGCTGGTCTAGTTTACCATCAATAAAAATAGGTCCAATGAGTTTATTGTGTAAAATGCCGCACTAGACGTTTACAGAAAATCTGTGCTGAAAATAGCCTTCTACCGTCACATGTCCCAAAAGAATTCTCCATCAGAATCATAACAAGAAAAGTGTAGTCTATTTTTTTAAAGGGCTTTTAACACGTTTAAGAACCATAGATAATTTTATCACCTCATTTTATAGTCTACATCCAGCCATTTAATTTTCCATTTCAACTATTAAAATCAGACTCGGACCGAGCAGTACGGACTCGTCTTTCTTTATCAACTGAATTCCCTTCAGCCTCCTCAACCACCAGACAATTGGACAGACACTTGGGATGCCACTTATGATAGAAGCGGATGTATTTCACTTGATGTAAGTGATGTATTTGGTAGCGTTATATCCCCACAAGGCGACGAAGATTGTTTATACATCAATGTTTACGCTCCAAAAGTAAGTATCAAATTCAATGCCTATATCAATATAATTTAAATGAAACAACTTTCGCAGACGGTTCGAAAAAACGGCAAACTACTGCCTGTGATGGTATGGATTTATGGTGGGGTGTACCTTTTCGGTAATAGTTCTTACAGTCTCTATGGCCCGGACGGTTTAGTCACAAAGGACGTGATTTTTGTTAGTTTTAACTACAGATTGGGAATCTTCGGTAGTTATTTCGGCCAGGTTTGATAAATTTTTCTTACAACTGTCGTTTCTTACGAGGTTTTATCTGCACCCATGACGACGCAGTACGCTGTAATAATGGTATGAGAGATCAAATATTTGCTTTGAAGTGGGTCCAAAGGAACATCCGAGCTTTCGGTGGAAACCCCGAAGAAGTCACCGTGTTTGGGCAAAGCGCAGGCGCGGCATCTATTTCTTATTTTATTATATCTCCTGCCGCCAAAGGTACGTTCGTATACCTCGCGGTTAAATTAGAGCAAATTAGTATCGCTGAGGAGACTTGGTAAGTCGAAACGGGTCTGCTAAGAGTGGGAATTGCATTGATTAAAAATTTTCACATATATTACGTAATATTTAATAGATTTTGCCCTAATTTGCTAAGGGCCAATTTCATAATCAAGTTTAATCCTACATTAAATTTTAATGCCAGCATTAACTAGAAGTCCGATTTCATAATCCATTTTTAAAGTAAATGTCC
>JARFOC010000490.1:318143-347944 GCA_031763485.1 Osmoderma eremita
TATTTGGTCTAATTTCTACATAATGTAGCATTAGTTAATGTACACACACAAATTTATTATGAAACGGCTTTACTTTAGTGGACTATTAAACATTAAATTATGAAATCGGCCCTAATTTAACCAACTGAAAGCTCCAATTAACTTTTGAACCGGTGTAGCCCTCATAACTCGACTTCTAGAACCAGCACGATGTTGTAATCAAGTACCCCACGCGAGTGGTAAGCTGATCATGCGTGTACTTGATTACAACATCGTGCTGCTTCTGGAAGTCGAATTATGAGGGGTTGCTATTTCGCAACTGACGAAACGATCCGATTGCCATTTGACGCAGTTCCGGTTTTTCGATTCTGTTCAGTATATGATAAATGTCGCGAGGAGTAAGCTGATCAAGCGTGTATTTGATTACAACATCGTACTGGTTCTGGAAGTCGAGTTATCAAGGGTCGCTATTTCGACACTGGCAAACGACTTGCGATTTGGAGCACTTCTGTTCATCCGTCAGTTGCGAAACAGCGACTCCTCATAACTTGACTTCTAGAACCGTTGACTATCCAAAGTTTCATTTCTATGAAATCAATGTTGGTAAAAAAAAACAGGAAGCTACCAGAAGCAACAACAATCGATTTCCTTTGTTCATTTTATGCATTTATTTTCAAAGGTCTTTTTAAGAGAGCAATCATGCAGAGTGGATCTTCGCTTTGCGTATGGTCTAAAGCTGGAAAACAGAGGAAAGTTGTTATCGCAATCAGCGTTGCCTTAGGAATAATAACTAGTAACACGACCAAGATAATTTTAAAACTCAAAAATGTCCCGGCTAAGAAATTACAAGTGGTATCGCTTCTTTCCATGGGCGTTGTAAGTAATATGAGCAGTAGCCTCAGTTCCGAAACAAACCCAACATACCATATAACATTATGACTGTAATAATTTAATAGCTAAACGTTTTAATTTTCCAAATAAATTTTTCGTATTAGGCTTTGTCAGTGGATCCGATAAACTATTTGATATACGCTCCAGTTATTGAAAAACCTGGTCCGGATGCCATAATTACGGAGTCTAGTTACCAAAGCCTAAGCAATGGTAACTTTAATAAGGTGCCCCAGTTCATAGGATACAACGATGCCGAAGCTTTATTCTTCAAAAGGCGTACGTATTAAATAATTCCTTCCTTACAGAAGCCTTATTCAAAGGAAACAGATTCGTCTCGCCCGCCAAATATTATCTTTGCGCTTAATAACAAATAGCTTACAAAATGTTAGTTATTACAGTCGTAAATATTGTCTAAATTCACTAAATCTGTTTAATATCTTCCTAAATAAAGAGACTTGGTTAGCTGTGTATTTGCCCAGACAAAGCATTTACCAAACTTCTATAAACCTTATTAACCTTAACTAAATATTTGCTTTTTCTTAGTAAAAATGTCATAAACGTGATGTTACTAGTTGGGTATATCCTGAAGTAAGGCAATTAAAAACCAATTTACTATTTATGCCTAACATCAGTGGAGAGAAATCTTATTTTTAAGCCTGATTGTATACGTTCTGAAAAATTCTATTTCATCAATCTGGAATCAAAAACAATTAATGATAAATATATTATACTTATATAGTAAAAATATGTCAAAAACTGTCTGGAAAGTTATTAGGCGCAATTCTCCCAACTTTTCTTCTGACAGAAAATTACCTCAAACTGACCATCTACATCAACTCTGTACCATCTTTAATGGTAAGTTTTCTGCTCAATTTACTTCTTCAAGTAATAGTAATTTTCTCAACAGCGCCGATATAGCGACTGAAATTGATGTATTAAAAGAATGGTTAGCAGATGAAAAAGCTCCAATACCGATAGACATGAAACCAAATCCTTCTACCTTATACTTTTGATTTTAAACTTTAAAAACTTCTCTTATAGAAAAAAGGGTGATTCAAACTGTCTTGGTAATTATCGGCAGATTAGTATTTCGTCTGTTTTCTTCAAGCTGATGGAGTTGTTGGTAAACGAGATGTTACTCCTGTACTTCAACAAATTTGATCTTTTTACTGACTATCAACATGGATTCCTACCTAATCGCTCCAGTCAACACGGCATTGTTTAGTCAAATTTCTCGATCTGTAGATTCAAATTACTTTCGTCTTGCCATGTTTATTGACTTGTCAAAAACAGTCAAAGATTCTTGTCGAAAAGTAGTGATATATCAGCGAATTTCTAAAATTTCCAATGTTAATAGGGGTGCTCCAAGGATCTGTGTTAGGACCCATTCTCTTTCTAATTTTTATAAACGATCTGCACAAATGTTTTAATATGTATGGCTTTTTTCCATAGTTCTAGTGAGCTATTTATTTATGTATGGAATTATTATCATAATGGAAGGGTTTAAAAGTTTTCTTTCTCTTTCAGTGATAAAAATATTTTCGATATATTTGGCGCTATACGACGTCACACCTCACCGATTGGTACCTAGGAGTATGAACGCAAATTTAGGCGCGCTTGCGGCCGGCCTTAAAATTAAAAGATTCTATACCAAGAGCATAATGCAGTCTCTGATATTCCCAAACAAGAACTTCTTGGCGGTTAGTATTCGACAGAATGATTTAGAAACCAGCAATTTCTATTTTCCTTTCTAGTTTTTGACCGACACCAAATTCATACGGCCAATCCAGGAAACGGCGTGGCTCACTTCAAAACACGTACCGGTTTACCTATATAGATTTAGTTTCAGTCGTGATCGCAAGAATCCTGGTAAAAGGATTAAAGTTTATGAAGTGGAAATCGTCCATGCGGTTTTAATACAATGATTTTAGGCGCCGCCCATGCTGACGAACTTTCCTATCTTTTTAATTCTCGTCATAAGCAACCAGAGGACAATTCCATAAAATGTTGCATTCGGATGTTATTTACGAACTTCGCTAAATATGGGTACGCTTTCTCGAATTGCGGCAAACCTAATATAAATTTCTTAATGGTGATTTCGTATGCAGAGATCCAACGCCATCTAATGTTAGTGCTTGTGGTGAAGTTAAGTTGGATCCCACGACGTCCGACGACGAAGATTTGAATTATATAAGTATAGATCGGAATATAACTGTAGGACAAAACCCGGATGAGCAGAGCATGGATTTCTGGAGAGAACTCTTTGATTCCTACGCAACACCTCCACTAGACACATACTAACTGAATCCAAAATCATCGCAACGAAATAAATACGGTTTTAAGTAATCTTCTATTTACAAAGGAATAGTCAATTGTATATTGTAAATTATAGTTGTATTATTTGACACAAAATAATTTAAGAACGGGTATTAGCAATTACAATTATACTTCTATATTTACTTTACTTTACTTGTCATTGTTATTGTGTAAAAATCCAAATCTTCACTAATTAAAATTGTTAAACATTGACCCCGGAAGCAATTCGTATTTTTTACAGATGTAAAAAGCTACTGTATTAGACAGCTCGGTTTAACATTCTATGAATGGGATAGCGGTTTCACATTTGTCTATTCTTTTTTGTTTAACACTAGTGTCCAACGGTTCGCAAGCATTTTAAGCATTCGGTAATTGGAATAATTATCTAAGTTTGCGATAAATGAAATATGCAAAAGTTTTACTACTTATACCACCCAGCTTCCAGCATTCAAGTGCATGTTGGTGTTTCCTGTGTTAAGATGACTCGAAAGTCTGGTGTGTTTCTCCTCCTACTCCTGTATTGTTGCATCGTAACGTTGGAGGTAAAGTATTGAGATCGATACGTTATTCTTAGTAAACTTAGGAACATGGTGGATTTAGGCATCACTCAAGGTGAAAATAGACAGCGGATGGGTCAAAGGTGCAAAGATTGGCTCTATGAACACTTGGCGAGGCATTCCATTTGCGAAACCACCGATTGGCCAATTGAGATTTGAGGTAAGAAATTTTTGATAAAATATGGAAATATAAAAAAAGTGTTATCAGAACTTAATGCTCCAGATGCTTAACATTATTTGTCTTTAGCATCAGCAATCCGCATCCTTTATATAAATAGATATTTTACCGTCGATTCGAGATTCTCATTTATAAATCTCTAATAATTCAGAACATAAAATACATGATTTTTTAGTTATGCACGTAATAATTTTAGCCGCCTAAAGCACCGGATAATTGGAAAGATGTTTGGGACGCCACTTACGATAGAAGCCAGTGCATGTCAATTGATGCCAATCAACTAGTCAAGTCTGTAGTAGCTCCGATGGGTAGCGAAGATTGCTTGTACATTAATGTTTACGTTCCAAATACTATAAAGGTAATAATTACTATTGAGGTGGAAAAAATCGCGTATTTTTACAAGAAAAAAACAATTTACAGAAAAACGTTTCTTTGCCGGTCATGGTCTGGATTTATGGCGGTGCGTTTATTCAGGGCAACAGCAGCTACACGACATTTGGACCAGATCCGCTAGTTAAGCAAAACGTAATTGTAGTGAGCTTCAATTACAGGCTTGGAATTTTTGGTACTTAATCCTTTTGTTAGAACGATCAGCTATTTAAGTTTTTTTAATGTTTCTTTCTCTTTTAAGGTTTCCTCAGTACTGGTGACGATGCAGCGCCTGGTAACAACGGATTGAGGGATCAAATTGCCGCCTTGCATTGGGTCCAAAGGAATATCAAAGCCTTCGGAGGTGATCCCAAGAAGGTGACGATATTTGGTGAAAGTGCAGGTTCAGCATCGGTTTCCTATTTGATTCTATCTCCTTTGGCGGAAGGTAATACAACTTTTCTCAAAACAAATGGCTATTTCTTTTAATGACAGATAATGTTACAGTTCATAGGTACCTCCTTTAAGTTACTTATAATCTCTCATTCATAACTATTTCTACAGGCCTCTTTAGTGGAGCAATCATGGAGAGTGGAAGCAGTCTTTGCGCGTGGGCTCTATCAAAAACAGCTAAAGAAGGTGCCTTTGCTACTGGGTCATCATTAGGTATAATAACCTTAAACTCGCATACGTTGGTCAGGCGGTTAAAAATGGTTCCAGATAAAGAGTTACAACGGGCAGCAACCGTAACCATGGGTGCGGTAAGTTGCTACAATAATGTCCGTGCCTACTTCAAGCGGTTACGCTAAAAGACGCCAAGTTCTGTATTGTTTGATACTTATCAAATTTTCATAGTGAATTTTCATCAGAACATCCTCCAAATTAATGTGGAGAGGTTTCTTTTACCAGACAGTTAATTTAATAAAGATGTTAGGAAAAAATTAATGAATAAAAAAAGAAACATTAATTTAAAATACTTACAAAACAATCAAAATATCACGCCCATGAATAAAATAAATAAATTGTATTGTTGTGCCAAACAATTCATTTTAGATATTAGCCGAACAATTTATTGTACATTTTGAAAATTACATATTTCTCTTGTAACAGATTATGACCAGAGATCCTTTAAATGGTTACGTATATGCTCCGGTCATAGAAGCTCCAGGTCCCAATGCTGTATTGACTGGTTTAATTTATGAAAATCTAAATTCAGGCACATTCGCTAAAGTACCTCAAATAATAGGTTACAACAGCGACGAGGCATTGATCGTTAAGAAAGGTAAGACCTTAAATGTTGCCTTTACAGATATACCCCCTAAAACCTCGATATAACGGTAATAATTGGAAAAAAAAAAATGGTTTTAGCGGCAGACATTTTCTCCATGTACGTGGCTTCCTATGACTTTACACCTCCTCGATTAGTTCCGATTAGTATGAAAGCCAATCCGCTGCAATTGCCAATAATCGGCACTAGGATAAAAACGTTCTATGCCGGTCCTCTATCAATGGCTTTTCCGGATCGTCACTTCCTGAATGTAAGCAATTGTTAGTCATATTTTCGTCGACCAATTATTTGCATTTCTTTTGCAGTATGCCAGCGACACTGCGTTTGTTCGACCAATTCAAAAAATGGCGAGATTAACGGCTAAAAACGCCAAAACCTACGTCTACAAATTTTCTTACGTCCATGATCCCAGAGCGCCTGGTAAGATTATTTTCTAACATGATCATTGTTTCAACGTAACAAATTATAGGTGCCGCTCACACTGATGAACTAAACTATCTTTTCAAATCGGATTTTAATGACAATGGTGATGAGATCGTAAGAAATTGTATAACGAAATTATGGGCAAACTTTGCTAGATACAGGTACATGTTTAAAAACATTTTTACAGAAAATTTAATTTTAAACTTTCAGGAATCCGACGCCATCCTGTCAAAAAGCCTGCGGTGGAGTTAAATGGGCACCCATATCCCCCAATGGAGATTTAGATTATATAGATATAAATGAAAACACTGTCACAGGAAAGAATCCTGACAAGAAGAATATGGACTTCTGGGAACAACTATTCGCGAAATATTCTAGGCCACCCTTAGTGACTTATTGAAACCACTTACAATGTAATAAATACAATATTACGGTCTTGAGCAATCGTTTATTATTTTTTACTAAAAATGCGTTAAAATACAATTTTCTATTGTGATAAATATTAACATTAAATACATCTACTCTTAGAATTTATTTCCGTAAAATACAAATTGAGTTTAATAAACTAAAATACATTTCTTTTGTACGTTATAAACAATGCTCATTAACTATGATTTCAGAGTTCTTCAAAGGAGTCATGCAATTTTGGTATATTTAGACATGCGTAAAAATCCATATCTCAACCAATTAAAATTGTTAAACAGTCCCCGGAAGCAATTCGTATTTTTTACAGGTGTAAAAAACTATGTACTAGCCAACTCAATTTAACATTCTATGAATCAGTTAGCAGCTTCACATTCGTCTACTTTTTTTTCTATTCAACCTCAGTGCGCTTTGGTTCGCAAGCATTTTAAGCATTTGGTAATTGGGATAATTATCTAAACTCGCGATAAATGAAATATGCAAGCTTTGCTACTTATACCTACCTCCCAGTTTTTATCATTTAAGTGTAAGTCGGTGTTCTTGTGTTAACATGACTCGAAAGTCTGGTGTGTTTCTCCTCCTACTCCTGTATTGCTGCATCGTAACGTTGGAGGTAAAGTATGGAGATAGATACGTTATTCTTAGTAAACTTCGGAACATGGTCTATTTAGGCATCACTCAAGGTAAAAATAGACAACGGATGGGTCAAAGGTGCAAAGATTGGCTGCATGAATACTTGGCGAGGCATCCCATTTGCGAAACCACCGGTTGGCCAATTGAGATTTGAGGTAACAAAGTTTTGATAAAATATGGAAATATAAAAAAAGTGTTATCAGAACTTAATGCTCCAGATGCTTAACATTATTTGTTTTTAGCATCCGCATCCTTCATATAAATAGATATTTTGACCGTCGACTCGGAATTCTCATTTCTAAATCTCTAATAATTTAGAATAAAAAATACATCGTTTTTTTAGTTATGCACGTAATAATTTTAGCCGCCTAAAGCACCTGATAATTGGAAAGATGTTTGGGACGCCACTTACGATAGAAGCCAGTGCATGTCAATTGATGCCAATCAACTAGTCAAGTCTGTAGTAGCTCCGATGGGTAGCGAAGATTGCTTGTACATTAATGTTTACGTTCCAAATACTATAAAGGTAATAATTACTATTGAGGTGGAAAAAATCGCGTATTTTTACAAGAAAAAAACAATTTACAGAAAAACGTTTCTTTACCGGTCATGGTCTGGATTTATGGCGGTGCGTTTATTCAGGGCAATAGCAGCTACACGACATTTGGACCAGATCCGCTAGTTAAGCAAAACGTAATTGTAGTGAGCTTCAATTACAGACTTGGAATTTTTGGTACTTAATCTTTTTGTTAGAACGATCAACTATTTAGGTTTTCTAAATGGTTTTTCTCTTTTAAGGTTTCCTCAGTACTGGTGACGATGCAGCGCCTGGTAATAACGGATTGAGGGATCAAATTGCCGCCTTGCAATGGGTCCAAAGGAATATCAAAGCCTTCGGAGGCGATCCCAAGAAGGTGACGATATTTGGTGAAAGCGCAGGTTCAGCGTCGGTTTCGTATTTGGTTCTATCTCCTTTGGTGGAAGGTAATACAACTTTCTTCAAACTAATGACAATTTTTTTTTAATGACATAATAAAGGGATTTTTTGATGAAACATTCGGTAGCTGCAACTGTCTTTTTAGTTCTCTTATTAAATTCATAAGTACCTCCTTTAAATGACTTGAGATCTGAAGATCTCTCATTCATAACTAATTTCTGCAGGCCTCATTAGTGGAGCAATCATGGAGAGTGGAAGCAGCCTTTCCGCATGGGCTCTATCAAAAACAGCTAAAGAAGCTGCCTTTGCTACTGGGTCATCATTAGGTATAATAACCTTAGACTCGCGTACGTTGGTCAGGCGGTTAAAAATGGTCCCAGATAAAGAGTTACAACGGGCAGCAACCGTAACAATGGGTGCGGTAAGTTGCTACAATAATTTCCATATCTACTTCAAGCACGTCTAATGAACCAGATACAGCAATTATTGTATCTTCGTGCATGAAATAAAAGAATGGTCCAAGCTAAAAGACGTCAAGTTGTATGCTTATTGTTTGATACTTATCAATTGTGAATTCATCAAGACATTCTCCAAATTAATGTGGAGATGTTTCTTTTTTAATAGACCGTTAATTTAATAAAGAAGTAAGGAAAAAATTAATGAATAAATTAAAGTATGTAAGGATGGAAATTTATGAAAAAACATTAGTTTCAAATACCTATAAAACATTAAAAATATGCCCACGAATAAATTTAAAAAAGGAAATCGAACTGTTGTGTAAGACAATTCATTTTAGATATTAGCCCAATAATGCATTGTACATTTTGAAATTTATATATTTCTCTTATAACAGATTCTGACCAGAGATCCTATAAATGGTTTGGTATATGCTCCGGTCATAGAACCTCCAGGTCCCAATGCCGTAGTGACTGGTTTAAGTTATGAAAATCTAAATTCAGGCACATTCGCTAAAGTACCTCAAATAATAGGTTACAACAGCGACGAGGCATTGTTCTTTAAGAAAGGTAAGGCCTTAAATGTTGCCTTTTCAGAAATACCCTCTAAAACCTCTATGTAATGATAATAATTGACAAAAGAAATGGTTTTAGAGGTGGACATTTTCTCCATATACGTGGCTTCCTATGACTTTACACCTACTCGATTGGTTCCGATCAGTATGAAAGCCAATTCGCTGCAATTGCCAATAATCGGCGCTAAGATAAAAAATTTCTATGCCGGTCCTCTATCAATGGCTTTTCCGGATCGTCACTTCCTGAATGTAAGCAATTGTTAGTCATATTTTCGTCGACCAATTATTTGCATTTCTTTTGCAGTATGCCAGCGACACTGCGTTTGTTCGACCAATTCAAAAAATGGCGAGATTAACGGCCAAAAACGCCAAAACCTACGTCTACAAATTTTCCTACGTCCATGATCCCAGAGCGCCTGGTGAGATTAATTTCTAACATAGTTATTGTTTCATCGAACAAATTATAGGTGCCGCTCACACTGACGAACTAAACTATCTTTTCAAATCGGATTTTAATGACAATGGTGATGAGATCGTAAGAGATTGCATCACAAAATTATGGGCCAACTTTGCTAGATACAGGTACATGTTTAAAAACATTTTTACAGAAAATTAAATTTTAAACTTTCAGGAATCCAACGCCGTCGTGGCAAAATGTCTGCGGTGGAATTAAATGGGCACCGGTATCCCCGATTGGGGATTTAGATTATATAGATATAAATGAAAATACTGTCGCAGGAAAAAATCCCGATAAAAAGAATATGGACTTCTGGGAACAGCTATTCGCGAAGTATTCTAAGCCACCCTTAGTGACTTATTGAAAACATGTAAAATGTAATAAATACAATGAATGATGCGGCATTGAACCATTGTTTATTATTTTTTACTAAAAATGCGTTAAAATACAAATATTTTATTGCGATAAATATTAACATTAAATACATCTGCTCTTACAATTTATTCCCGTAAAATAAAAATTGAGTGTAGTAAACTAAAATACACTTTTTTTGTACATTATAAACAATGCCACGCATGACATGCTCATTAACTATAATACGATTTCAGAGTTTTTCAAAGGAGCCATGCAATTTTAATTGGACTACACATATTTATGCATTATCATAATTACTTTTGTTGCGCGACACAAATTAAGTTATTATCTATTTACATTGCACATGGATACACTTCACTATAAGTACAGTCAGAGAATGAGTGCTTCTATACAATTGTAGCCATTACCGATCATTAACGGACCTGAAAATATAAGAAAATGTATTTTAATACTATTCAGCTAGTGCTTATTTAGAAGGAATAAATTTTGAAGTAAATATTAGCTTGATTTTAGATTTTGCAGCGGTTACATATGCAACTTGTGATACAATGGCATCATGCTGGTTGCATATATTAAAGGCGCAAGACGAAACATTTTGCTAAATAAGCGTTTCTCTGTTTCAATTCGTTGTGATGTGTTGAATACATGTAAGTACGCGATTAACGCAGATATTCCAATAGAACGCCGAACATACCAAAGTATTAGTTTTGCAATATGAATTTAGTAAAATGTGTGAGACATTTAATGTAACGTTAAATGGCCGATGCGGAAACTGGAAGCGCCGAGTTCGCGTGTTCGGGATACTCTTCGATGTAGTCGTCCTCGCCTTCTTCGTAATCACCTTCGTTTCCCTCATCGATGGGCTCCTCCACGTCAAAGTCCGGGGGAGACAGCGTAGACGGATACGATATCTCCTACAAAAAGATTAGTAGAATTCACCAAATCATGCAAGGTTAAAAAGCATCACACTTATGCAAAATTAGTTGTGTACAATGTATGTATAGTAACTATTGAGGCAAATTATTATTATTATTATTATTATTATTATTATTATTATTATTATTATTATATATTTATTACAAATAAATATATATTTTAAAAAAATTAAAAGTAGCTTTATATAAATCACACTAAAAAGGATAACACAAGTTTCGTAACGTTTTATAAAGCTTAAGCTCTTTTATTTTTAACCATATTAGTTCAGCCACTACGAGAAAAAACTTATAAAAAGTTACGAAAAAAAAAATAGTTTTATCCTTAGTGTTGGGTGAACCAATAGTACTTAGAAAAAAAAAACTTGTTTTATCCCTTTTAGTGCGTTTTATATAAAGCTTTTTTTAAATATATATTTATTTTATTCCTCTTAGTAACAATGTAACTGTATTTTTATGATTTATTTATTATCTTGACTTTAAATTGTACTTCAGGTTTGCAACAGCAATCCATCTATTTATAAGTATCTTCGAGTACAGGAGAATGACAATTTAATAATACATACATTTTAGTTTTTAGGTTATGGACGCATCTATATGCATTTTTGATGTTTTTGACACTTGTTATAACAATACACGGTTATATACTAGTTTATACTGTTACTTTTCAATATACTTTTATCTTAAAACGTCTTTACTGCTCAATACCGCCATTAAGGTGGGTATTCACTACAGTGCGTGGCAGAGCCGAGCAAACTGCGGAAAATCTGGCTGAATAACTGATGCATCGAAGACCACAAAATCAAGCGGACTTCTCTTGACTTTATGGACTTCAATGTTTTCAATTACGGCAAGTTTTCAATAATTTCACTCCGCTTTAATTGGCTTAATGAACACCGTCCTTTATACGGCTTATATAGCAAGGGGGAGGAGCCTTTGCATTGCCGGTAAGTAAGGCACCTTTATAGAAATTTTAATTTGTGACAAATAATTACTTTTAATAATAATCCATAATCAAATCTGCTCGAAAGTACATGAATATGACATTGTCTTCTGGGATACGCAAGTATGCAAGTTTTCAAATCGCTACGACATTCAGAAGCGTGTTAAAATTGCACCAGTAGGTGTGTGATTCCTGACATACCCGATACAAGTCAATATATGGCTTTTAAAATGGAAAAGATTTGGTGTAATCAACATCAAAGCGGAATTAGTATCGCACACAATAAAGAAAACTGAAATGTTAAATCTAAAAACTAATTTGATTACGTGTTTTTGTATCTATAATTCAAAAAAAAACGGAAGCTACACAATAAAGAAAACTGAAATGTTAAATGTAAAAACTAATTTGATTACGTGTGTTTTTGCAACTAAGTTCAAGTTGCCATTTTGGTACCTTTTGTGGTCTCCATCCACATCCTGGCAATGGAAGACCGTCGGCGCCTAAAGGACAGGGCGCGTCTAATCCCGGTACTCCTTGATCACCTTTATCTCCCTTGTCACCTTTCCGTCCCCGTTTTCCAAGAGGTCCCTGCCATACGAATTTATTTGCATTGATTTAAAAACTACCAAGATTAAGATTTTTGCAGGGTACAGTAAAACCTGCGTAAACGACCCCTTAAATAGATTTGCTCATCTAAAATCGCTAAATCTATTTTAAGCACAATCAATTACTTATAATTTTTTGGGATACAGGATCAAATTATCAAAAAAAAATTACTAGCTTTGCCAGATTTTAATATATTGATTTTAAGAACAACCAATCACGTCTATTAATTCGCATATTTTCCGGCGAGCATATTTATTTGCTCGCACTATAACTTAAAATATTTTTGACATTTTTGGTGCAAATATATTTTCGTAATTATTATTGCATATTTTGACATGTACAATAATATCGAAAATTCCAAACTACTGTCGAATTTAAACATTGACTTTGGTAATCTAACCCGTTGTGCGATAGTAGCCTCTTAACACAGGTTTCCCTGTATATTGTAAAAATAACTGCTTTTAAAGTATAGCGATAAATACTTACACCGTCCCCTTTCAAACCCTTGTCTCCTTTGGGGCCCTGTAATTTAGATAAATGCGAAATTTATCCCTTCGTTCGTTACTCAATGTAAGTAAATTTAGGTGAGTGATTATTGGCGAGGTATGATAATACATGCTTTACTACCGAAACAGGCATTCTGCTGCTACAATTATGGATTGGTTAATTAAATTTTATGCTCGTCAAGCTCAGATGAAGTTCAAGTAGTAGTAAAAATGAAGCAATGTATGTACAATGTGTTATGTTAGTACCTCTTGTCCTGGAATTCCGTCTGTACCCTAAAAAATAAATTATCGAATTGATTGGTACGTCAATAATAATTGTACATTAGTCTACATTTAATTAAGGTTAGGTGTACAAGTTGTTTACGTTTTTAATACTTACAGGTAGGCCAGGATCCCCTCTTTCGCCTTTATTTCCTGGTTCTCCTTGAGCGCCCTAATAAATATATTAAGAGTTACTCAATATAATTACACAAAAGCAATAAAGATTTATGAAAAAAATAGATCTTCAATTTAAAAGTATTTGTTGTATAACTACTGCTTACAAACGTATATAAAAAAAGGGAAAATAATTTGAAATTATTCTACTTGGGGCAAATCTACGACAGGTTATAGGTCCAGATTTCCACTTTGGTAAATATTAAAAAACAAATCTAAATGAAATTACATTTTAAAATGAATACGTGACAATTACGATACGTGGAAATAGCAAGCTCAAGCAATATTACCTAGAACTGGATTGTGGAATATTATGTATCCGATCACCAAAATGATTTAGCTTTTAAATAATCAAGCCTAATAATCTTAATAATTTCACCACCCAAATTGTAGCAAAGAAATTGTAAAACGTCAAGGATATGTGGGACACATTTAGAGAAATTTTTTAAAGCAAAGCACCCGCGAGAAAAGCTACACAATTAATCTTACAAGAAATGAATGGCAATAACGCCAAACGCCATGTAACAGACAAAGTATGGTATAGTTACTTTATCTGTGATATGGCGTTATTACCATTCATTTTTTGTAAGATTTGTAAGACTATCCGCTACATAGTTCCCTTGCCTGGCCTCATATAAAAAAAATTTCAAGGTAGCGTTCTTTTTGAAAATCGACTCACTTGAGTTATGTCTCTACTAAGGTGATGTTTATCCAATTCAAAAAGAACGGCTTCTTAAAACTTAATTTGCCGCAGTATGTAATACTGAATTATTTTTGTTTACTCTTACGTCAAATTAATTGTACACATAACCTTAAACCACAATTATAATTATTAGCTAAGGTACATCTGGAGCTGATATCTTGAGCAGATTTCTTGCAAAAAGAACGCTACTTCACAAAATTAAGATTTATTAAGTAGTTAAGAGTATAATGATGTTACCACCCTTATTTGAAAACTTTCGAATAGCTATTGAATCGAGAGATGACCTACCATCACCAGAAAACAACGATTGAAGAAAGCATATCACGCGATAAGTATAATCTACTAGTAAAAATTTAAAGTCGTGTATTGTATATAATTGCAAATTGCGGCGTCTATTTTGATTTCGGTTAAGCCTTTAAAACTATAAACCACCGGGCATTGTTTGAAAATTATTTAAGATGGCTCGGACGTTGCGCAAGGTGACGCGGTATGCGTTTCGTCGCCTAGAAACATCTTCGAATATTATAATATAATAAATATCATTAATATTAATTAATAATATTATGAATGTTTGTTGTCATGATCGATACGGAAGTATTTTGACAATTGTCTTTCATATGTATACAATTCACGTGACTTCCTTTAAATATGCAACCAAAATTACAAGTTGGCAACGTTAAAATCATTATTTGATAGCCCTCATTTGAAAAGTTTAATGTGAAAATCGCCTGTCAAAATATTTAAATTACAAACAAGGAACAATATAAGAAAAATATATAAAATATGAAATTTGTTAATTAATAATATAAAAGTACATAAACACATTTTGTACAGCTCTCGCAATGAAACAGCCGGCAGCGATAATGTTAAAATCATACTAACACAACCAAACACAGCTACACATTTAGCAACTGGATAGTACTGTCAAATCTAGTGATATTTCATCCGCATACGATTTCTTCAGTTACAGCGTTGCCAGTTGCATAGATAAGGTAAATAGACAAGGTAAATTGTCAACGCACTTACTTGACTTGTCATTTTGACGTTCTATTTAGTATTGATACTATTGGTATTTTTTAAACCAAAACCTATCTATATATCTGTCAAACCATATGACATGCTTTGTAATGCGTGGCAAGCATCTTATGAAAAGACTAAATATCAAAAGTCCGTTGTTTCATTCGAGAGCTATATTTAATTGCCAACTTATTATTTATGCTACCAAGATTGCTTTGGGCAGGTGGGTTGCACCTTTTATTGAAAGCATAGTATTAACTTTCCTTGTATTTACATGAATATATTTTGGTAATTATCATAGCTACATAAAAGTAATTACTTACTTTCATTCCATCAAGACCTGGTGGACCCTGTGAAGAAAAACAATTAAAGAAAATAAAAAACAAAATTGAAAAAAGAAAAAAAACATTTTGCTCTCCTAAGAATAAATGAATGAGATGAATTTCAGCCTTCGGAAAGATGCATCGTCACATATCTGAGGAGCACAATTCATTTAGCATTCGTCATGCATTCATTGGTCGTTCGCTACAAAACCTTGGCGTTCTTTGGGGAAGAAGAGATAGCGGTCATAACAACGTTCGCAGAAAGAAACAATTCCAGTGTTTAAAATAATTAGTGGACATGCACAAACATTTATTTTTCGTACATGTTATCGGTACACGAAAGCTTAAAATAAAATAGTTAATGACAATAATGATAAAGTAATAATAATTAAAATATTTTACATTTCCCTTTTCAAAGGTTTTACAAACCCTAATCTAGATATATCAGTCACGAAATATATATTTATATATATATATATTATATTATGATCCTTAATTATCATATAATTATATGCTACTATTTATAATTCACTATAAAACACCTAAAAAATTATTTAAACATTTATTTTACACACATGGTATTTAGTTCTCTCTTATTTATATTTTTATAAACTAAAAGATCTCGCAAAAGTGACTTTTTACAATAAGTATAATCGGTAATAAATATTGTTAAATATATTTATATAAAAAGAATTCGTTCGTTAGTTTCTCTTCAATCGATATTTTTATTATAAAATTAAGTACACACTAAATTGGACGACAGATTGTTAGGTTTTAATTGTTGGTGATATCAATTCGCTGGATCGTAGGCCAGGTCAGTCACAAATACATATTTTGTAGGCATTACGACATATCGGAAAAATACAAAGCCTTCAGATATAACTCAAACACGTGACCAGTGTGATGTTGGTTGCATATGTCAAAATCGATTGATGGAACCTAATTATAATTTCGCACGAACAATATTTATATACAAAGTATAAATAGTATAGTCGTGATATTGGTGGATTAGTTTTTGTTGAAAATTAATAATATAAAAAGAACTTTATAATATTGGTTGCATACCAAAACGAGATCACGTAATTTTCAGTATATTTGAAGGTTATGTACATATTAAGTATCTTCTTGACCGTTTAAGTGACGTGTTCATAAACACTTTGTACAGATCGATTTTCAATGTGGGCTATCAAGCGTTTTTCGATTACAAACAAAAATGTTAGGGATGTTATGGTAAATTTTAATTTTATATCTATGTACATACATCAATAATATCAATTACTGTTGAGTCGAATACGTTTTGGTAACCATTTACGTAATACATTTACTTAACAGCCCACAAAGGAAAATCATCCGGTTATACATAATCACATTCTTACTATAAAACAAAAAAAAGATATTTTACAATACATATCCACCAATTTAATACTGCATAAAACTATTGTCAGTGTAGTCAACAAATTGGCCCTTCCCCCCATAATATTTCCTTTCTCTTGCTTACGGTAAGATAGTCCCAAATTACCCCATCTTAATTACATAATTTTTGGACGATTATATTCTATACAAGTACAACAGTAACTTGGAACGGTTAAACGTAACAATCCAATGGAAGTAACAGAGTTTTGTGTTTTGCTTTTGCGTATTTACTCGCACAGGATATCCTAGCGAAAACTAAATCTTTGATTTTGACTACGGCAGTACTCTCGATTTTAATCGAAAATTGTTTTCAGAATATTTTTTTATAGAACTCCGGGCTGCGATTTCGAATTAAAAGAATGTCCAAAAAGTAGATAGACGCGGATATTTTTGAATAAAATGAAAAATAGAGCAGTAATCGAAGTTTTGGTAGGACACCTGTACACCTGTATCCATGGTTCATCGGCGCTCCATTTACATTTTGTTGGTATTCCTTCCTACTTAATATATATTTATTTGGTATGTTACGAATAAAAAAAACAAACAGTTAAGAAAAAAGCTGGAGGAACGTTAATGGAAAAAATTATTGTTAATATTTCGTTAAATCACTGCATTGTTCGATTAACGCTGGATTAGTAGTCCGTTTAGTTGTAGAACGATTTCCTTACCACAGGGCCGGGTTTTCCATAATCTCCGGGTCTTCCGTTGTCGCCCCTCAATCCCATGGGTCCCTAAATCATAGAAGAGAGAACATCATAAAAGTTTTAAATCTTTGAACTGAGTTTTAGGAGAACGTCAGCGATGTCTTTGAAAGGTCGCTGGGAATTAGAGCATTCAGAATATGGCTGAATTTTTATCGTAATACTTACTGGTAGTCCCATGGGTCCGGGGTCGCCTCTCCATCCTTTTTCGCCCTGAAAATATCAATAACACAGTGTAGTTAGTTTTAGCGATATAATCCTTTCTGTATATACATAATTAATAATAAACATAAACGCGTAAAATATCTGGATAAAAAAAATTAATTTGGCGCGAATGTTTTACCCCTTGTAAACTGTTAGTTCAAGCATTCTCAGAGGTGGCGCTACTGTAAGATATAAAGGCGTTTTGCATACTCGCCGGAGAGATGGCACCACTTGAATTTATAGGCAGATGCGTTTATAACGTTTGGGTTATAGATAATACGTAATTTTCAGATGATACGATGAAGGTAGCATCAATTTGCAATTTAAAATATATATTTCACTAGTTTCCATTATGTCTTTTGTATGAAAAACCCAACGAAGTTCGGATAGAAACCTTACTGTTTATCGGTAATGTAGTTGCACTAGTTTCAAATAGGAACCTGACTGCTGATCTTCCTGCTTTGAAAAGTAGAGGGCGCGTTTACAGTTACATCTATTGGAAAGATTAGAGGTGTGTTCTTTCTCACTATAAAAGTGGATCCAAACATCTTCGATTCGATCACTTCATGTTCTTTCGAAGGTGATCGTGATCAGTATCACTTTGCCCCTCTGGATTAATGATTTTATGTGATTCGATAAAGCAATCGTGTTGGTTTCTATTTACGTTTTGGTTTTGAGGTTTTGCGGCTCGTGTAAACACGTTATTTTCAAGTAATTGTGAAAAATAAGTAATGTTGAGGATCGACTTGCAATTTGAGGTTAGAGATTTTAGTTATCGGAATCAATACTAAACCCGGTGTTTTTTTGTAACATTATTTGAATCTTGATTGTAGAATCAAGATATAAGGACTATGATTTGAAGTTATCAACGAAAGAACACAGCTTAGGTTTGCTTATTTGTTTTAGTCCACATACTCTGAGTAAAAAGAGCATTCATGCGTTTATTTGTTCCAGGTCTCTACTTCAACTGCGTTTATTTTTTAAAGCAGGAGTAAAAGGAGTATTATGTTCGGTTGAATGGATCAAAACACAATTCAAACATATTTGGTTAACATAACCTAAAAAATATTTGGCTGAAGTTAAATCCATGTTAAGTATTTTTCAATATGCGTTATGTTGCGTTGGTTAGGTTAGCAGTCAGGTTGTTTATTTGTCCCAAAAAATATTGCTACTCCATGTTAGTCTCGTTACTTCATTGAGTTCAAACTTCAAATACTCCGAGCAAGACAACTAAACAAATCTATTTGTAAACGGGTAAACAATAAAAGTCCAAATGTCTCACACCCAACGCACATTTTTTTTATGTTCAAATAGACAGCTTGAAAAAAGAATAAATATTTAATCAAATCATTTAATCAATGAATAATATTTGACAGTGGGTTAACAAATTTAAAGAAAATTTATAACATAATTGGATAAACCAAGGAAATTTTCCCGGAAATAACAAATAAACACTTTTCAACTTTCTGCTGGTTGAATGTTAGTGACCTTCACATTCTTTGGAGTTTATTTTTGTACGTGAAACATACTTACAGGTTCTCCTTTAATTCCATCCATTCCCCTGTCTCCCTTGATGCCTGGTGGTCCCGGGATACCGGCTGGACCCATTGGGCCAGGTGGACCTGGTGGGCCCATTACCTTTAATTACGTAAAATTAACGTTCCGTCACGTAACACTAATTTTTGCTTAAAAAACGTACGTAGGATCTGGCTGGGGTTTCTAAGCAATTATGTACATTTTAAAGTATCCGTACTCAATTCTGTATTCACGTGATAAAATGAGAATGAGAATTTTAACAGAATTAGGTATTTAACATTTAATATTTCTATTAAGTTTCTGGCTAGACCAAACCAAGGTTACTTACACTTTCACCTCCAATCGCCACTTCGCCAGTACCGTCTCCCTGGAACAGTAGTAGAAAATACCAAAAAGTATAAAGTCCTCAATAAGTCATATACTAACATTTATGCGCGCATGAAAGACGAAAGCCATTCAGTTCGAGTATACCGCTTTTCATTGCGTGAAAGTGGCCTTTTCAGATCGGAGAACGTATGACATAAAGCGAAACGAAGGAACGAAAAGATTTAATAATTACCTGTCGCCGCCTCAGCTTTTTGTACTTCTGCAAAAGATCGAGAAAAAGAGATGAGTAAGAAAAGTGTATTAGAAACAGTGTATAAATCTTCTTAAAGTAGCCAATATGTGAACTGGGAAGAGATTTCTTGTTAAATGCAACATGCTATTTTCCTTTCTCCTTTTTATTTTGAAAACGATTGTTGAAGAAGAAATATTAATAATAGAATCATATAAAATATCGATTGTGGTCACAAAGCTGAAGATCTTTGGTTTCTTTAGGTTAATTTATAACTTACCGACTCCCCTTTTTCTCCTTTTTCACCTTTCTGTCCGGGATAACCTGGCGGTCCGGGGAGACCTGGAGGTCCCATCAAACCTGGAGGACCAATATCGCCATATTCACCTTTCTCGCCTTTCGGTCCAATAATTCCCTAGATAAAATGAAGGCGTAAACGTAACGAAGGAATATCGCAATCACCAATTGACTCACTGGTAACCCGGGTGGACCAGCGTGACCTGGTTCACCTAACAATCCTTGTTCTCCCGCGGGTCCCACTGGTCCCGTATCACCTTTGGGTCCTACAACCAACGGATTCGCCATTAAAACGTTTAGAAACGTGAATTGCGATGCTTGTTTCTTATGGGCACTCCGTAGTACGTAGCTTTTAGTATAGGTACCTGGAAAACCACTAAGGCCCTTTTCACCTTTCGGTCCGGAAACACCCGTGTCACCCTTAACCCCCGGAAGACCTGGAGGACCTCGACCCAGGACTTCTGCGTCCACGCCCTACACATACCAAACCACACTGTATCATTGCAGAGAGCTTCACATAGATCGACTGAGTTAGTCAATTTGTGGGCTGAGGGCGCCATTTGGAGAAGCTATTTGTCGAGATTGACTTTGTGGATGACCATGCTTTAACTAAGTATATACATTTTGAACGTAAAGAAGGGACAACAATTAAATTAACATATAATAAACACATATTTGAGATACGGATGTTTCTACAATGTGTTCATAGTTCGTATTGTCATTAGATTACAAAATTTACGTTAACAACATAGCGTTGGAAAGGATAGGGCAATATTACAGAGGCCAATTTGCAATAAATGATCAAAAGTTGATTCACTGGCGTATTAAATTTATGTTGGATAAAATGGAATATCACTAGAATTCTCAAGCGTCAGCATTATTTACGTGGCTTTGTAGCTTGATTTGTTTATTTGTGCTTTAAAGAGCACTTTTTCTTAGACCTATACAGCCATAGTTACAATTAATATGTAATCATTTATCAATAGTTTTTTTTTGTTATTACGATAATTTATAATGATACATTACATTGCTATATATAGATGAAGGAGTGGAATCTGGCTCATTAAAAATCCCTGGTTCGAAGGACATTCATGTGATTGCAACTTAAATCCAATTGCAAAAATAATATGACTATCACATATTTTTTAAAATGAATTCATAATGCAAAAGGTTTATTATGTATGTTTTCGATTCATAACATGTTTAACTACAAGGAAACATTATTAACTGATTATTGACATTACTGATATATTGGTAACGTATCGCTTAATTGTTCATATTGAAATAAGTTTGAATTTGCTATTCTCGAATACACTTATTAGCCGTGTTTTTAAACCCTAACACAATCTGTTCGAACACGATTAAAAATTGTTAAGACATCTATCCAATCCGTTAGTTTTCAAACGCTAATAACCTCAAAAGTGTAGATTAAACGCAACAAGTATATTTTTAGGTTATGTTAGATGTTTGTTCTAACTGCCCTACCTCATGACACGGTGTATGAAATTTGCACCCGAACGTTTCGTTAATAACTAGAAATCTCTTTGAATAAGATTTTTTATTTATACTTTCTAATTTCATAAATTTATTATGTAATTTCTAGAAACATCCGAATGAACAAATATATGCACCATAAATTAAAACATAAATACTTACGAAAAAAGCGGCTGCAGAACAAAACAAATAAACAAAACGAAACAACATCTAGAAGTGCTATACGGAGGAGATTAAAATTGTTAAAAAGGCTTAGTGCAGCTACGATACAACATAGGTGTACAAAGTAAACAGATGTGCGTGTTTGCGTGAAAAGGTGATACCGCTGTTAGATTCTGGAGATTCTGTTAGGTATTACGATAAGAACTAAAACAAAATTAAATAAGATATTATTAGACAAACATATTATATACAACTAACAATGTAAAAGGAGCAAAAGAGAAATTAGTATAAATCAGCGTAAGAGTGGAAATTTCCAATCTGCAACTTAAAATTACAATGCAACTTTTATTTTTTTAAATTATAGTACTAAATAAACACGTTTTTAAAATATTGCAGATTGGAAATGTATTAATCTACCCAAAATGTGCATATTTAAATACAAAATATTTTTTAAAGTCATATCCTTCTTGACATAAACTACCGTTTCTATTTAATCCTTGCTTATTTATTTTTTATATGGCGGCGTACGTCTGTACGTTTCGTTTTAAAGTATAAGGCGAGTCTTTTTATTCATCGATGGAATAGCGATTCCGTCGGAAGAAAAAACCGATGGATCAGATGGAATTGACAAAGTGTGGGAAAGCAAAGCAGCTGACTTGACTGCCGATTGTTGTTATGAAGTGTTAGGTTAGGTTAGGTTATACACAAGCTGCATCACCGTTTTCATTAATAATGCCTCCATTTTATATATTTGTAGCAGATTAATTAATAATTAGCAGATATTTGCATAGTTGTCAAACATTTCAAATATATCAGAGGTAACGGCAACTGTCGAAAACAAAATTCCCTACACAATAATAGACTAAACTCCATTCACGTTGAGAAAACAGTAGTGGGCGCTGTGATCTGCGGACGTATCACATAGGAGCAATAAGGATATATTCGGAAATAGCGGCAAATTCAAATTTATTTCAATAAGAACAGCTGATTAAATAGATAATTAGTACTGAAATAATCGAGTTTTGACGAGAACTGTGTTGGAGACAATATTTAAAGTATAATGAAACGGAAAATATAAGCAAACAACAATTTGATAGAAAATAGAAGACGAAAGCAGTGGAATCAAAGTGGAATGCAACGACTGAATTTTGACAAATGACATTACAGTAAACATAGAAAACGCAATTTTCATTGATATTTTATTTTATCGACATAAATTCATTGCGCGAAAATTATATCCTTTTCGTGTGTGTAAATCTATCGCGGGTTTCAGCCAATAGTAAGCCGAGATATTATCTCCTATCTTTCCCAACGTTGTTTTCTTAAAATGAATGAACGATAGAATACATCTATCAGTTAGTTCGTATTTCCACTCCTTTCTTATTTCATCGGAAATTCATCTGTGACGTCATTTACCATGTCCGATAGATTTCAGCGATTTTTTTCCGATGAATAAAGAGACTCGCCTATCGCTTCAAATGGCTGTGATTATTATTGGTTTCTGCGGCTTCATTATATTGTTACTACAATTTATGAAGCGAATCAATAACAAAATGCCAGTCACAGTCGGGTGTGAATGGTTGCGAAATGGCTCGGAAAGTTCCGACGCAAAATCGAATCAAATGAAATTTAACACAGACGTCCAAATTCACATTTCATTTGCACATATTTAAGTAGTGACGTTGATGAAGTATGCATTCGGGCGTTTGTGTCTGCGTGAAAACCCTCCCAGTTATTCTATCTATCTTCGTTATACATATTTGTGGATATTTTTTTGGAAAACAGCTTTTAAAATGGTGAAAATATTGGATTTTAATATAGAAATAATAAAAAACCATTTTTTCACTAAATAATTTAAGATTAGCAATCATGTTACCTCATTTTAACACCTCGCAATCTTTGTGTTTTTTATAATGAACTGAAAATAATAAGTTTCTTCGCTTGTGAAATCATTCATTTCCTCATGGTTTTCTCACGAGCTGATATTATTCGTGATAATTCCCATAATGGATGTATTAATATTTAAGATACGCTTAAGGATTTCCATCTATTGAAATTAACGGTTAGAGATGCAGAATAGACATCATAGGTTGCATTGCTTAATGACTTCTAGTCATTTTCAAAAGCTTAATTCGGTATTACTGATTTTTTAAACGGAAGGAATCGCCAATTAAAGTCAATTATTTTCAAGCATATTATTAATAATTTTATATTTACTTTATCATGCGAAGACAATACGGGTTCTATACTACGCTAACGCATTCTTATACGACCATGCAAAAATCGTGCAAAATCACATATGTGCTTGTCAAAACTTCCATAGAAAATACTTTTTGTGCAATACAACCACCATTTTACCGACAAAACTGTTATGTATAGTCACTCCCATGCAATCAATACTAAATCTTCCCCCAATATGTATGTATGAAGCCTTGCAATGAAATGTGGTTTGGTTAGAGCGTTCACGGTGCCAAGACAATCAAAGATCAATTGAATTTTGAATGTTGTTACTTCACGAGCTGACAGCCAAGTTGTCTTGGCATCGTGGGTCGGTAGTGTGAAAGACTTGTGTTCAACGTTACCCTCTTGCCACGGCGTCCTCTGGTGCCCTTCTCGCCCGGCAAGCCAGGAGGTCCCACAGGGCCTGGATCACCTTTCTCACCTCACAAATGACGAGATCCCTTTAGTACATATTTGAGGCTTGTTTTTTTTTTTGAAAACCATTATGAGGAATTGATAAAACAATTTTACTTGATGGATGTTTAAAAATGGATACTAAATTAATAGACACGCACAGAGTAATACACGGGGATGAAAATGGAATTAAATCAGATAAAATTTAATTCCACTTTCAAGATGCAACAGGTTTTGGTTTTATATTAAACTAGGAAGCAAGGCGTGTATTTCAAATTATTTCGGAAATTCGGCCTTGTTAAATTTATGTACCGTCCAGAATACATGTAAAGGATTAGACTGGATAGTTACCAGGGGGTCCTGGCGGTCCTGGGGGGCCTTCGATTATGCCCGTGGGGAACTGATCGCCGGTCAATGTCGTCGTTAAACCTCTCTCGCCTTTATCGCCTCTATCGCCCTGCAACAAGATCCCCGAATATACACTCGCGAACGAGAACACAGATGCTTGAAAGGAGCGATGTTAGAGGTTTACTCCGACCAAAACCGTTTCTCTATTTATGTGTTATCTCAAAACTTTTACTTCTGAAAATTTCAAAGACAGGAGTTAGTACGAAGTTAGGTAAAGCTTGCGCGAAAGTTCTATCCCCGCGGTCCAATTCAGTGTGCACAGAATCGAGGGAGCATTTCCTGCGCTCCTATTTTTTATTAATGACAAGTTTGATATCGTGTAAACAGGAATAAAAATATATTTATGGATACAACATTCCTTTTTTTATCATTCTTATATCAAAATTAAATTACTTGTCAAACTTTTTTTTCTAAAACCAACTACAGGTTCACAAAATTATTACTATCGTAAAATTAATTTGATCAAAATGTATTGTTTTTTGGTTGCAGTTTCTGCAACTGTGTAATAATTTTTGCATTTTCTTGTGATTGTATTTGGAGGTGTATGTGACCTACTTTATTACTAACCTGAAAACTTATTTTTATTTTTGAAAAATTTCAAAATTAGGTGTGATCAATTTTATGCTTCATTTGGGGTTACTTTGACCGCCACTGTAGTTTGCCTTGTAAATGCGTGTTAGTAGAATAGCTATGAGAGTTCTGGCGTAAAATCCCATAAGATTTAAAACAGGGGTCTCAATTCACATTTCCGCCATCTTGGAATTCATGAGGAGTGAGACAGAGATGGGGGAGATAGGAGAGGCCGAGCACATCTCAGCCGTTCAACTGCAACGGGTAGCCATTCAATTATAACAGATAACCATTTTTGCAATTAAACGCTTATCTGTTATAATGGAACGGCTGGCCGATATATTGGAACAGTCATCCGTTGCAATTGAACGGTTATCTGTTATAATTGGACGGCTACCCGTTGTAATTGAACGGATATGTGTTATAATTGAACGGCTACCCGTTGCAGTTGAACGGTTGAGATGTGCTCGGGCTCCCCTATCTCCCCCATCTCTCTCCCACTCCCCATGAAATCCAAGATGGCGGAAATGTGAATTGAGACCCCTGTGTTAAATCTTATGGGATTTTGCGCCAGAATTCTCATAGCTATTCTACTCACCACGGTGGCGTAACTATTCTATCTTTCAGTGAATTCAATAAGGTTCTTGAGAATGGTCCATTGAAATTTTATAAATGTACTTTGGGCAAATAAACACATGTTATTATTATCTCCTAACCATATCTAAACACACTGTCAGTAGATATCTGATTTACTCTATGAAAAACGGTTTTCTACAGCTACCACGGTCTATCCTCCCTCAACTACTTCCTCCAACTATAGCAGCTCTACCAATCTCCGTCCTCTAGCCACCTTTGTTTCATTGTGTAGCAACTACTAAGATCTTCGTGGCCTGTTTCTCCTTCACCTCCCTATGGGACTCTAGTCAGTTATCTTCGCAATCCTACGGCTAATATTTGTTCGTTTTATATGTTATGAGTACTTCCTCTACAATATAACTTAGTGTCTCCATCCTTACTCCAATTCTTCTCCTTATCTCTTCATATTTTATTTTGTCCATGCGTGTTATTCTACAGCTTCGTTTTCGGAAGATCGTTTCCAGTTACAATAACCTTACTTTTGTTCTTTTTGTTCAATACCCAATTTTTCGCTCCAAATATCAAAAACTGCGGATCATGGTGTTGTACATTCTGTTTCTGTATTTTTTTTTAGTGGCGAACCCCAGATATGTAAATTTGAATAGCTTCAGCATAGCGAACTAATATTATTATTAACGGAATTCTCCTTTTGGTAGGATTGGCCTCTCACAGGTATATTCGTCTCGGCCCAAGTTGGTACAGACTTAGCGAGCATGGCCAACAAGAAACTATACTCATCTATGGTAAATTTAATATGTATATTCTATGTTATCACCGGTTACCAGAATCAGTTTTACAAAAATTCCACATAGCGATTCTTGTGCAATAAAATATAAGAGGTGTATGCAAGTATAACAGGTGTACAGGAATTTTGTATAGAATTACCAAATTAACTATTGTTAATTTGCGTTTTCATTTCAATATTGTGTTGTTGCAAATGAGAGGGTGATTATACAGTTAATTCTTTCATTAAATAAGCTTAATCTGTTCAAATTGCATGTATTAGTCTACCCCATACAGAGATGAATTGAATTGGTTTAGGAGACGTGCATTAAGACAGTGAAACCAGGCACCATTTTGTCTATAAATATTATTATATCATTAGTTGTTAGTTTAGAAGTTTACCCACAATTCAGGCGAAATATAGCTTCCTTAGAAGCACTGTTTTTAATCCCAGTACCGTATTGGTGTTATTAACAGGATTAATGAATATAATATAGTCGTGTATAAACTTACAACGTCTCCTTTGGATCCGTTCCTACCAGGTATTCCCTACCAAGCACAGAATTCACACAATTAATCTTCCGTTCGAGATATAATTACAGATATTGTATTTCAAAGCCTACTGTATACTTTACTATAGTTACAGAGTAAAAAAAAATCTCACTGGTAAGCCCATGTGACCTGGTAAGCCGGGATATCCCTGCACGCCCATATTTCCTTTTGATCCTTTATCGCCCTGCGTTCACATTAATCTTAATTAATTTTATCGATCGGTTTTATGCTCGGAGAGCTCCAATATTTCATTTCGTACAATTACATTTTTGTAGGTAATTTTAAATTTAAAAATAAAAATATGGCGGAGGACTTACCTTAGGTCCAGTCAATCCGTCCATGCCTGGAGGACCAACGGGTCCCAATGGTCCCGGTTCGCCTCGTTCTCCAGCCGGTCCTGGTTCCCCAGGTATACCTTGACGCCCATCGTGGCCTGGATGGCCCTCTGGACCAGGCGGTCCTGCCGGACCTGGAGGTCCAGGTTCTCCTGGCTCCCCCTAGGATCGATTAGGAATTAAGCACCCTCATATTATGTACCTACGTTTCGGTATTTACTAAGAAAGTCATGCTTACGATGAAATATTCATCCATTCTAAGATAGAATCTAATAAATTCTGAAACTAATAAAGTTATAGTTTCAGAGTTTACTAGATTCTCTAAGTTTGTTATGGTTTAATACTTAAAGGATATTTTAAGGAAAACATTAAGATGTAACGTTGGAAAGAAAGTATGTGTTTCAACTTCGACACTCACATCACACTAAATCATGCAAGGATACAAAGAAAACGACCCATTGATAAACTAACCATAGACATTAGATGCTTTGAACAAAAACTTTTTTCTACCACATTAACTTACGAATAGCTCCCAGTCTCGTTGGTGTTGGAACAACTTTAACGTACGATATATGTATAGAGATGTGTATGCATGTAACTAAATGAAAGGAATTTCATGTGTAGAGGAAATTAATTTACCATTGCAGGTAGTACGTACTTCAATCTTATTTACATTTATGCGTTGCGAAGTTTTCGTAGTAGCAGAGAGATGACATATGACAATTTCTTGTTTAAAAGAACATAATATATGAATACGTTTTTTACGGACTATTTTTTTAAAATCTGATATACAGTATTACACAGTCTAGTGTGGTAATAACATGATTCGTCCACACGACCCATGGTGATGCCCTTATATGATTTGCAATCGTGAATGGCATTCAGCTATGGCAGCTATACAACCTTTGATAAGTGATCGACAACTAAACACACTGTTCGGATTACTCCTCCCCACAAGTATTAATTAATTCGGGACGACACGTGTTTCGGGAATACGTGGATTCCCATTATCAAGTCCGGCGCCGAATCTACTGAATTTACTGATCGACAACTGATTCTCACAACAAGGTTCGCATGTTATACGCTGATTGTTTGTTTGTAATATCGCATTATTATTCTCCTTAAGTCTTAAGTGTATTATCGCACTAGGCTGTAGAATACTATATACATGTAAGTTTCTTACTGTGGTTTACAACATCGTGATTCTTAAGGGTATTATTTCATTATGATGGTGTTTCGATATTACTGAATACGTTGTGTTTGGCAGCGGGTACAATAGATTATTTGGTAAGGTATAATGGAGTGCATCGTTTCTGACAGTGCGAACAACAGATAGAATGATTTGTGCTATCATACGCACACACGGGCATTTGTAACAGTACTTAATGGTTGTCCTAACTGTTGATTGTTAAACGTGAATATAGTTTATTAAGCGTTACGTCTCGATTTGTTGTTGTGATATGAAATGTAAATTACAATTGGTAATATCATGTAATATGTATTAAGCCCTGAAATATACAAATAAATATAAACTCCTTGTATTAAAAACGCTTCGAAATTAAGGGTATTATGTTTTTTTTAAAAATGTAATATTGGAAAAAATATATAAAAACTCAGGGAAGCTAGAGTTGTTGTTTGTATCCTAAAGCAGAGGAGACGTAGGCTGGTATTCATAGTCCGTACTCAAGGCGGTGCTCAAGCACATCTTGGCGCCATTTTTGCATTTGATTTTTGCAAAAATGGTGCAAATGCGGACTTGAGCATGGTCACCGACTATAAATACCAACCTTAACACTACAGCCTTGAGGCCTAATGTATCCCTCTACATTAGATTTATCCAAGTGTGGATTGTGTGTGTGAAGGCTTGATACAGCCTGTCCTCGGTGTAAGAGGGCAACAGTGTTGTGAAGCCACAGTAGCTTATTTTAAAGGAACTCTCCTCATCTGTCAGTACGATGCAGTTTCTTAGCTTAGAAAAATTTACATTTATCACATTCCTTTGGAAGCTATTTTAGAAGCTTTCAAATTTGTTAGGAGTCTGAATGCTATTTGCATTGCCACCTTTACCTTCAATTAATTCAAGTAAAAATAATATCAAAAATTTGCGTAGATGTAAAACATTAGCCATAAGTTGAGTTAGTTAATAGCTAATGTATTTTTGTTAAGTTTGTTTATGTTGAAGTTAAAATACAAAATAGGATACGGTGGCTTAAAATAGTAAAAAAATAAAAAAATACCCTTACCACCTCGATGAGTGAA
>JARFOC010000490.1:348044-363346 GCA_031763485.1 Osmoderma eremita
GTTCCCATGTTATGTCGCGAGATACCTTAAAGTCATTTTAATAGTCGTAATTACGTTCCCAGATACTTATTGTGCTACTTGGGAGTAAGAACAGCAAGAAACAAGAAAGAATGCACAAAGTTTATTTATAATAAGGAATAGGGAATAAGGAATAGGGAATAAGGAATAAGGAATAAGGAATAAGGAATAGGGAATAAGGAATAGGGAATAAGGAATAGGTATGTTTTACCTTTACACCCTTAGGGTAATTAAAGTTATGGACATATAATAATCATATCTCTGTTAATATAACAACTCTAGTGTCAATAGGTGGTTTGCAAAACTATTAGTCGGGTATCTACGGGTCTAAGGCTAAAAGAAACTTGAAATATGGGATACCTAGTCACAAGGATCTCTCAACGTGTGTTGGACAACAGGATGGCTGCCAAGCTGATTGTCAAGGATATGGCCGCTTAGAACTATTTGTTACACTTCTCTTTGATTCTACTGGTTGCAGGGTCAGGATTACAGATAATTTTCTTTATTGCATTTAGGATTATGGATAATTTATTCTGGTATGGAACCATGTTTTAATTTATAATTTACTGCCGCCATCTTTTACTTTACCTTTACAATAAAAATTTGTTACTTCTATTTACCTTACAACGATAGAATGTAATACTTTTAGCGTACAATGTTTTTCTTACAAAGCTTTTTAAATTTACTGAGAACCCGATGGTACTTTCTCTTTTAACGTTTGTTTTTAGACTAAAATAACAATTGTTCTTGATTTGGATTTCCAGACTCCTCGGATGACTATCGCCCGATTTAGTTACTTCCTGACAAGAAATCTTCTAATTAAAATAACTATATTTTTCTATTCCTTTTGGAATAACTAATTATGATATTGTTTTCTCCCCCTATTCTAACATTATATTCTATATCCTATTCTATATCCTAACCGATATCCCATTCTTGTTTTAATTTCTGTAGATTTGACCAATTTGGATAGCTGCCATCTTACATAGTAAATTGAGATTAAAAATTTTACTCGTGGCCGTATATCGATTTAAAATTATGGATATCACCCTTTATATCTAATTTCCCCAAGAAATTCTGTTTTCCTTAGACTGGTGGTATTCTCATGGGTTTAGATACGCATTGCAAGATATTTACAATTATATACTATATATTTACAATTATATCTTTCTTAGATCTATTACACTGAATTCATATCCATAAATGTTTTAAATAACTATAAATTTTTATAAAATTTCTCATTTCTGATAGGATGTCAAGGTTTTTCAAATTCTATTTAACGTTAATAATCCCCTGAAAAATGCCCTCTAACTTGATTTTCAATTTTGCCATCTGGCTCCTTCTATCGGGAATGTCATAGGCTTTCTAATATTTCAATTGAAACAACAAAGACATTTTATGCATATTCAATATTTATGTATATTCATCATTTGAGTTATATATTAGCCGTATTTAATTTTCCAATTTAAAATAAAATTTAATTTTGATTGACGATTGATAACACTATATTGACAGATATTTTATACGAGAATTGCTCCATAGATACTTTTTTCTAAAAACCATTAATATACCTCCTTAGGAAGAAGAGGACGGTGCTGTTTACATCTGCGCACTGTAGTGTCAAATAATTGGTGGTAGCAGATTAGAATACTATTTTTTCTTTGAGAATTGCCCACACGGATGGAAATACAAAATAAGAAAAAAATATATCTAAACTTCAACAAAAACCACCCGATAATTTTAAAGTGGACGAATACTAACGTTCTTTTCTGTCTGTTTGTTTTTTTTTTGTATTCTGCCGTTTAACACTAACAATGCCAGCTTATTTCGCAAAACATCTAAAGCTTCTGAGCCCGCTCTATTGAAATCAAACAACGGAATCACGAGAACGAACAGAATCGTATCAGCAGGAAATGTAAACGCACGAATGTTGGGTAACAGAGCGTACGTATGTATACTAACCAACCCAGTATTCATTCGGTATGCATACATACACCTATAGGAATACATAGATATCTGGGTATTTATCGTAACTTTCTCGTATGTAAAATGCGCATTTCCAAATTATTTTCAGTTATTTGTAATTGCAAATCATATATTTTGACTTGAAATCTATAGAATTATGGAACGATAAAAGAGCACATTGCATAAAACAAGGACATATTCATACTTGAGCTGTATACTCGCCTTCGGAAGTTGTCATCCTCAGCAGTAATGCTAGACTAACATAAAACAAAAATATAGGTATTTATATGTACTTACCAAGGCTTCTTGGATGACGCCATTAGTATATGTGACGATGTACGCTTAATGTACCGGAACGAGCGAGTAGCAGATTATAAGCCGGAAGGTAGTGTAATTCAAGTGGTGTTCTGTGTGGTGCAAATCTCCCAGAGTGCGACGTCTAACATTATCTTCCTTCGTAGATTCTGCTGAGGATGGCAACTTTGTTGCCGAAATACGTATCCAGGAGTTCTTCACTCATCGAGGTGGTAAGGGTACTTTTTTATTTTTATTTTTTTTAAATTTTTTTATGTTGAAGTTGTTAAGAGTGGTTAAGTATCATTATGGTTAATTCATAGTGGTTATGTTTGGATTTTCTATGCAGCCATTTAGTATATCTTGTGCTAGTCAAATTTAAAACTCCTGATGTTTTCGTAAATAATATTTATATATATTTATAATATCATTTCATGATCTACTCTCTGTCAATACACACAAATGAATTTGCTTTTATAGAATATCCACTTCTACTACATCGTTCATTGTTTCAATTTTTTTTTGTGTTAGCACTTTTCTCACGTTTATTTTAAATTGCTGTCAAAACATACATTTCTTCTATACTACAATTTGTAATTTCTAAATTACTTTCTCTGATTAAAACAAATCTCTTTATTGTTTCGATTCGTTTCTAAACCATATTTTTAAGTTGGTTTGGTAAATTCAGAACTTCACTTTCTCATTTCCCTTCGCATAAATAACAGAACAATCCACGTACATTTTCGCATTTTTCTTTTTACAAAAAATTGATTGCCTGATTAAGCACCTTCTAGAATCCGTCTAAGTTAAAGTGAGCCCTCGAGTAATCTGCAACCCTAATCATTATGGTTTGCAATTTGTGACTGTACTTGTCAAGTTCGCATCTGAAGAAAAAGTGGGGTGAAGGGAATCATGCAATAGTTCGCACATTTTCCGAAGTTCATTTTTACTGGGACGAATTCTAATTAATTGTATTTACCATATCCGAAATAACCCCAAAATTTTGATTAACATCATGAATGCCAGCTATAAAATAAATTGCTTTGTTAGAGACTGTACCTAATTGATTCTAAATTCGTGCACCCGTATTCCTATCCGTCTTGTCCGAGTTAGACCGCAAAGTCATACATCTTACTTACCACAAGGTTCAAGCAAAACCGATACGGTTAGTAACGGATTGTATGAGGTCAAAGAAAGATTTGGGAGGTGTGAGTTGAATGCGATATTCGCCTGTTAGAAGTGTCAGAATTGAAAATTATATTTGCCGCAAAGTGACAATTTGTATCGACTGTATACGTGAGGTGTTTAATTAAGTAAGGTTAATATAAGTAAACTAATAAATGGATGAATTTAGAGGAAGTAAGGAGGGTTAAGTTAAAATAATAAAAACTAAACTTAAATTACCGTGTTAGTAATATTAGACTCACTTTCAGTGCGATGACTGTTTCAGCTGAAACGTTATGGCCTCTTTCTTGCAACCCCTAAAAACAACTACTTGTGAGTAACGACGTACACGACAATAAAGGGGTGGAAGGAGTACACTATATAGAAAACAAGGCTACGCATTGTTTTTCGTCTAATCCACCTATGTATAGGTTCATGCCAGCCATCAACCTTCAGGCACAAAGAGAGCTAAAAGAGGCTAAAATTGTAAAAATATTACAACAGAACAGATCAAAATACAATTTAGCTAATTTATTGCAGATTTAGTACAGTCCGTAATGGCAATACTTTGTCGACATCGCAGTTCATGTACTAAATCTACAACGAATTCATCTACTTTCAACAACACTAACAAGAACAACAGAGACGACAAAGATAACGAACAACAAAATACACTACGATATGCAAAAGGTAAACTGGAAAAGTAGAAATCGGTTAATCCGTGTAAATAAATGTTCCCAGGATACCCGAGGCGACAGATACGATCGAGGATTTGTCGCCCGTTTGCCTCACCTTGACAGCTACGATTTCCGCGTAGCCTAATGTGCCGCCACGTAATGTCGTCACTGACCGCTTTAAACCCTGAAATAAATGACCGACATAAGGGGAGAAGGAAATGTGTTGAGATAAGTTATTTGCTCGTGCTTTTTTGTTCCTGACGTACAAGCACTAGAGTCCTCAACTAGCGTTCTGTTTCTAAGTGTAATAAAAGTTGGGGTGGCTTTTCGCATAGACCATCTTTCCCTTGACACATGAGTGGTGGAAAAAAATTTAACCGTCCATGTATTATTCAATACGATTGTAATTGGTGTATTTAAATGCATCGAAATCTTATATATACATATTTAGGTATCATTAATTGTTTGAGGTTATTATAGAATTTTATTCTAAAGTAAAATGAAATTGTTAGACGTATAGCATTATAGACATTTATTATAAGATGTTACATTCTCCGGAAATATAAACTATCCTAATATCCTTATCCATTTCTATAATAATATTTCAATAAAGAAAAAGCTTTTGAAAATTCATCCAACACTAACGCGAACAGCTAATGTCAAAGTTCTTAGTTTTGTATCATATCTTCTATAATAGTGCAATCAGTGGAGAGGTGTTGAATGTTAGCGATAACATCGAAGAAATTACAATACAGAAAATTAGTGACGCAACAAGGGGCATAAAAAATAGAAAAGCACCTGATCCTGCAGGCACTTCAATACGCCCTTTGAGTAGCACTAGAAGTACTATAGTAAAGATCATTACGGCGATTCTTAGATGTGACGAGATCTTTTCGGAATGGAAAGTTGCACATATTAGCTCTATATAAAAACATGATACCGAGAATAATGCGTAAATTTCAGGGATATTAGCGTAACATACTCGTTAATAGACAAGCAGAGAACAGAACTTGAACAGCTGAGCGGATTCCGTTTAGATAATGTCTTCTGGATAAAACAAGAAAGAGCTATCACCACCGGGTGGGAAGTGCATTCGTACACCTCAAGAAAGCTTACGACGGTGTATATGTAAATTATAGGGGGCAATGGCAAATAATATGAATGTGAGCTACATTAATACATTTAAACGCTATACAAGCAGATACAAGGAGATAAGTAAAGATGGGAAATCAGGTTTCAAACACGTTCAAAGTAAACAAGGGTTTGAGACAAGGTTGTTGTCACCCAGCTATATAATTTAGGATCTATTTAAACCAATCTCTCGAAATATGGTGTCGGAAATGTATGAGTATGGGAGTAGATATTGGTGAAAAACATATATACAGTTTGCTATTTGCAAATGACCAGGTAATCATGGCCGAAGATAAGTAGGATATTGAGTACACGATGCGGAAGTTAACTGAGGAATATGAACAATTTGCTTTGGAAATGAACTTAGACTAGACTCAATAGTGCAATAGCAAAACAGGCACACGATTTGTGCACACACAACGGAATAAATGCGGGAGATGGATCTAACTATCTAGGAGTAACGTTAATCTACGAAGGAAGATAATGTTAGACGGCGCACTCTGGGAGATTTGCACCACACAGAATTATCTTCTTTCGTAGATTCTGCTGAGGATGGCAACTTAGTTGCCGAAATACGTATCCAGGAGTTCTTCACTCATCGAGGTGGTAAGGGTATTTTTTTTTTACTATTTCATGTACTGTAAAGAAAGTATTAGTTCCTGGAGAATGTACCAACTTTAAATAGGAAATATTGCAACAATGCTGATCATTACTACCACTAAACTAACTAAATTTGTATATTATAAGTCAAAATTTATCTATCATTTTTTCATTGTAATATACACCTTTTATATACAATAGATATTTAAATTACAAAATCTAAATTTTGGGTTTTTTAGAAAGAGGAAATAACAGCATTTAAAAGTGCTGTGTTTACGGACTTTTTATATAAAAATACGTTATCCACCATCCCTATTTAATAATCTCTGAGGTGTGTAATATTTATTAAGAAAAACTATGTAGATACCAGGTTGAGACTTACCCTGCTCGGAAGCTATATTGAAAAAATAAGAGCATTAAGTTAACGATAATAATACGTCTTAGATATTACATAGAATAATAGAAAACGTCTTAGATAAATAAAACAGAAACAACAGTGAGATACTTAAGTTTACGAAAACATATGAAATACGTCAAAAATAAGAAGCTTTTTTTACCTTTACTGCGGACAACACATCAAAGCCAGGACTGCCAACTTCCCCTTTCTGGCCTTTATCACCTGGTCGGCCCTAAAATAATAAAAAAATTGCAACCTCAAATAATCTGTATTGTCCCCTTTTCTTGAAAATTAAATTATAAGAATTGAGTAATGTTAAAAGAAAAAAAAACAAAATGTACGAGGGTGTACTTACAGGATCACCTTTAGGTCCATCCAATCCTATCGGTCCCTAGAAAAAAACCCTATTAAATGCTTGCCGCTTTACGTTTTCAATTTCTGGTTAGGTAATGTGTTAATGTGTACCATAAACTCAAATTAGTAACGACAATACATATACACTAATATTAATTGGTATACAAACAAGAACGGGTTATGCTTGTGGTATTCTTTGTTTGAATTTAGCGATAGCCTAGCGGCAAACTACACAGTATTTACAGCATCGTCTGTTGTGGAGGTATTATTTATTAGTTCTACATAAATTTGCGGGTGATTGTTAGTTAGTCGCGGTAAACTGTTAAATTTGGCGTTGAGGGTTATGTGTTTGCTTTGAATTCGGATATTGCGATGCTAAAGGGTGGTTGTATTAGTCATTTTGTGTATTTAATATAATTATGTTTAGAAGGATTTTGCAATCTAATCGCATACGGATTGTGTTTGTACAAATGCATCAAAAACGTATGTTCATATTCTGTCAAATTACATCTACAATTTTAAAGAATATGCGCAGGTCTCAAACATGAAAGTGTTTGAATACACTTTTTGCCTAACTTTACTCTTAAGGTGGTAGAACTAATGGAGTAATCATTCAATTTCTGTATTTTTCAAACGTCAACAGGCAAAATGGAATTAATAAGTACAGATTGATCCAACTGGGCGATCAGATGAAAAACTACTTTACTTAGAGGTCATATCAATACTTTTCTCTATTAAGTTGAGTGAACTTTTTAGCAAAATTTATTTTAAATCGGTACTGAGAACTCTCTTCTCGCATCAAATGCTGATTTTCAACTGCATAAGAATGAAGATTGGGCATGTTCTAGTAGCCATCTTTTTTAGAGGTGCTTTCATCAGAAAATAGCGAATGGCGTTTATATCTACGTATATCGCTCTAACTCACTTCGAATGGTGTTGTTATTTAGGATTGCCTAACAAAAATTAGAATCTTAAAAAATGGGTTCTTATGAAATCCATAAAAGTGCCAATATCAGGAAAAAAAATATTTTTTTTGTTTTGATATTCTGGTTAACCATGTACTGGCCTATTGGCCCTATTTCGACAATAGCTTTGAAGAATGGGTACTTTATTATTTATTGTAAACATTTTTGGGTCCACACATGCATCCGTAGAAATTGACTGTAGTCCAGCAATTGTATCCTAGGGATCATGAAGCCCGATTACAATATTGCTAATGGTTCATGGAAAATTTAAACAAGGACGAAGCGTGGTTCCACCTATTTGGCTATGTGAATAGTCAGCAGAAAATCCTCATAATTTTGTGGAAAGCAGTTTAGTGATAAAAGTTGATGTTTGGATCGCGTTATCAAGACGACGTATTGTTGGACCAATACTTTTTCATAATACCATACATGCAGAGAGATACCGTAATGATTTGCTACAGCCATTTATTGATCGGCTACACGATTGCGAGATTCGTTAAGGATACCTTCAACAAGATGGCGCTACACATACAGCTCGGGAAACATTGCCTTACCTTGGTGAATTTTATGACGATAGACTAATTAAGTCATCGATGGTTTACCAGATCTCCAGATTTAACACCGTTAGATTTTTATTTATTGGTTATTTGTAAAGCACGATTTATAAGAATCGTTTACACAACCTTGATGAGTTGCAACCAGCCATTCAAAGAGAAATTAAGAATAACAAAATTAAAGGTCTTTGATAATATGTTTTAGATCAAGGCATGCATTTTGAATGCATATTACAGAAAACTGTTTTTAAAAATAAATAAACTTTTAAATTGATTTGATTCTATATGTTCCGTAAATACTGCTTAAAGATTATTATCTACTATCTTACTTATTTTTGCAAGAAAAAAATTGGATAATTTTAATTTATTTGATAGATTGTCACCTTAGTACCTATAAAGAAAATAGTGCTACACCACTGGTTTCTTTCTGTAATTCAGAGCTTCAAATCCAGATTAGTAACGCAAGAAGAATGGCCAACTGATATAACTTAAGTTGGCGACATTTTCAGTCACGTGGTTCTCGGGATTTGTTGCTCTCTCTGTATACTGGGTGCGGCGTCTAAACCGTCGGTTAGCGGAATATTGGGAACCATAACTAGTTGCATGCTGAAAGTTTGTCTTCAGACGCTTTTGGTACCGATCTTTCAAATAAAAATATTGGCAACACTGAACAATTTCCGGTTATACCGGAAACGAATGTCAACTTGCTTGTTTTAAATGGAACAACCTGTATATTATTTCATTTTATGACGACACATGTTGTTACAAATCAGTTCTGTTAAGGTTTCCCTATACCTATCTTTGATAGTTTTTGAAAAAAAAAATGGATTTTTAAAGAATTTTGACGTTTTATTGACAACGAAATGAAAAATGAATAATAAAGAAACTACTTCAGTAGGAGGTTGAAATTTAATAGTTATGTAGCCAGTACATAGCAGTATTGTACAAAGTTAACAAAATTAATAATACAGGGTGACACAAAGTGTTATTAACTTATACTAACTAATAAGGCGCAATAATTCACTTATTTTAAATGGAACAGCCTGTATATTGTTAGCGCATATAATTTGTTTAATTATTATCTATAAGAGTTAATTAGCACTCCCTATGTCTATCTCTAATAGTTTATGAGTTATTTGAGGTTATTATATACGCTAACAATATACAGGCTGTTCCATTTAAAATAAGTGAGTTATTGCGCCTTATTAGTTAGTGTAAGTTAATAACATTTTGTGTCACCTGTATTATTAATTTGACGATTTTGTTAACTTTGTATTTATTGTGTTATTCATTTTTCATTTCGTTGTCAATAAATCGTCAAAATTCTTTAAAAATCCATTTTTCTCAAAAACTATCAAAGATAGATATAGGGAAACCTTAACAGAACTGATTTGTAACAACATGTGCCGTCATAAAATGAAATAATATACAGGTTGTTCCATTTAAAATAAGCAAGTTGACATTCGTTTCCGGTATAACCGGAAATTGTTCAGTGTTGCCAATATATTTATTTATATATATTTATTTATATAATATTTTATATAATATATTTATTTATATTTATATTTATTTGCGTACATAATAATAATTGATTTTTATTTGTTAGTACCAGCAAAATATTCTTGAAGAAATGATTTCATATTGGCTTTGAAGGTGAAGTATTCGATCATAGATTATTATATATGAACATACATTTTTGATGAATTAACTCCAAGTTAGAATGCACGAGAGAACAAGTATACACCAGAATATACATATAATATTAATAACACATATCCAGAATATATACATATACGTAGGTAATAAATAGGAACAAACCGGAAATCCCAGATATCCGCGTATCCCCTTGAGGCCCTGCAACAAATAACAGCCCTAATCATACCCCTCGTACTACGGAGCACCCCAGATTCAGACGCCGCTATGATACAGTACCCTCTCCACCCATAGCAGCAATGCATTCGACGATTCGTCGTTCTCCAAACAAAATCAGGCGTCATGAGCATTTGAGGAAATTGAAGTTTCAGAATTGCGATTGGATTTAAATGAAATTTGCAGGCGGATCGTTTCTGGCCGTTCGGAAACTGTATCACATCGTCGTTGTATTCAGTTACCGCCACATAAAAGGTTTCGCGCCGTCCAAAGGCCTTTGTCGAAGCAGAATAAACAAAAAACTTCGACTTTATAGACAGATAGATTGATGCGGGCTATTGAAGTATACGTCCGACGGGATATTTTGCCCGGAAAAATTAGATTTTGCATAAGAGAAGTGCGATGTTGGTGTAAATAAAGAGGAAGGAGACCAGAATTTCGTTTCCAGGTCAAGTTTTATCTGCATAAATATTTAAAATATCATTAGGATCCACACCAATGCTTATCATTGACCTCCATCAAGCGTTTAAAATAATTTTAAGGCTACTTTTGGTATTGATTTTGCTAGGTGCGTATAGTAATTGCCAAATGATTATAGTTGCTCATTAGCGCCAACAGGCAGGGGCGGAGATCGGATGCAACCTTCAGTATAACTGTGAATCTCAACGAAATCCATATATCTATGACGATATGAGATATCAAAAAAAGTTATTTACGAAAATTGTAGGCAGTTTTAAATTTCATATTTGAAATATCTTACAAATTAATGACTTTAGGTATAGAGGGTGCTTAATAAAAATTAAAGCACCTAAACTATTCTTTCCTTTTATGATATAAAATACAGGATGATCCATTTAAGATAATTAAAAAATTAATGTAGTTGAGTTTTGACTGGCCGTGTATTCGGTTTTGATAATTTTGAAAAAAAAAACTTTGCTGTAAAACTGGACCAATATCAAAAATCTATGCTTGCAAAAAAAGAACTTCAGACTGCGTCGTTTGTAGTATACAAGAACTTGAACTAACAGTGATTTGCATATAAAATTGACCATAACTTCTGAAACACGCTGTATAATTCAATGAAATTGTACATTGGAAGAGTGAGGCATGAGCTTAACCTAAATCCGGAATAATATACAGGGTGTTACATTTAAGAAAACGTATGTTTGGTTCGCCCTTTAAAATGTTAAATTTAAGACTGCCTACAATTTTCCCAAATAACTTTTTTTGATATCATATTGTAACGGATATATATCGAAGCTTTGCCACACTAGTGTGTCAGCCTGTACAATTCCGTAAATACTATTTCGTAGTTTTACGCTTGTTTTAAAAATGTTGCCTAAGTCACGAAAACAATCTATGTTGGACAAAGTACACAATTATAGCAGACTTTCACACAACACTCTTAACACGGTAAGTGTTAGAGTAGCACGAAGGTGATTGATTGGTGGATGGTAGCAGAATAATAATTAATATTCAACACAAGTTATTGTTGAAATTTCCCACTCAAACTGACATAAAATTGATACTTCCTCATACATGTTTGTCAACTAGATACTTTTCTCGTTAATTGTGAAATATAAACTCAATTCGTTGTTATGATGTTGAGTATTAAATTATGTTATTTAAAAAATATATATCCACTTTTAAGAAATATAGAAGTTGAGATATGTCATATCTTTTTCATGGAATAAAGTCTGTGGAATGTTACATTTACGTCAGCTTGCACTGTGTGATAATATAGCTGTCTCTGATTTTTAGCGAGATTTGCAGTGCAGCAACACAATCTCTGTGTGCAACGTATAAGTTTGATGTATATCGCTGTTGTCATTTCGAGCACTTTGTAGATGGCAAGTACCGGTCGAAGACGTGAAAATACTATGACAGCTTGACAGGCGTAACTGAAACGAATGCATTGTGATCTTATGGTTTATTTCACAGAACGTTCCCACTTCTACTGGAATATAACAAAACTAAGCGGGTGGTACATGTGAATATTCGTTTCATATAATTAGACAGGGATGATTATAAAGTATTTGTGCATAAAATCAAGTTAAATTGGTTTCAAACGTCCACCAATCAACTAGCCGAATATTTCGGTTGGTGAAGAAAGGGCATCAAGAGGATTAACAAAGAAAAACGAAGTCTGCTTTCTGACGATCGCGTCGATGGTATTAGCATATTAATGAATGTAAATGAGTAGTTATTGGCGATGTTAGGGGGCGTTCGGGTCAGTTTCATTAGGCGACTGGGTGGATTTCATTACACTTTCAATATTAATTATTTCAGCAGGGACTACCGAAGATGTCAGTAAACTACAAGCTACTCCAGAACCGACGCCCATTTATCTTACCATGTTTCCTCTTTCTCCTTTCTGCCCTTTCACGCCCTGAAATCAATCGTCAATACATTGGTTTGTTTTATCGGTAAAAGAAGTTTCACTATTATTCGACTATAAAGACGCTAAGCACCAGTCGAAGGAGCTGTTGCATATTTATGGAATGCAAAACACAAATAATTATGCAACAACGTCCCCATAATCTATTAGATTATCAGTAACCTATCATTAAATAAATTATGAACGAACGGAAATCGTTTGTAATGTTTATGAATGTGTATCAGAGAGGATTATTATTATTACAAACGGTATACCGTAAATTCTACGCGGGAAATTATTTACCTTCAGTACGCGTTTTGTCAACTGGCATTTTCTTGAACGTCTAATTATAATGATTTACTTTTTCTTTACTTTTACTATACATTATTGATTCGCGACGTATAATTGGCCAAGCAAACATTTCTTACGCAGGTTGATATACCAATTAACATTAGTCTTGGGGACTACTGCCGTGTATTTAGACGAGTAATGAAACGCAATTGTCCGGTTTGCTTGTTGTAATGAAAACTAAATGTGGCTATTACTATAATTGATGGTGAGAGTGTAATAAATTGTTTAGGGTTTGTTTTGTTTTGTTTTTGTAAACAAACCTAGTATAACGTCATTAATATTAATGATACCGCATGTATCCACAGCGTGCATATTCAAATGTGTCTTGATTAGATCTCTCTCCACCTTTTGACATCGAATGCCATTTGAGAGAAAGAACATATTCATCATGTTCCACTATTATTATGCTATTGTATGTGTATGGGGCAAAATATTTAATGTTTAATCATACGGATTTAGATCTATAAATGTCAAGTTGGTTTTAATCTCATTGATTACTGCTTTCAAATGTTTAAAGTGTAGTTATGAGTTTCATATATGTTAGAAACAGTCACTTAATAACATGAAATGGAAGGTTGGCTTTCTAGAGAAATAAACCGCAATTTATATATGTTTACTCAAGTATACAGGATTCAATAAAAAATTACCAAGAGGGTTTTAAGTTGAGCAGGGAATTGTAAAAACGTTCTCTTGATAATTTTTTTCTAAGAGTAAGGTAACATAAAACAAAATTAAATGGAATATATATAGGAAGGGCTATTAAAAAACCAAATAAAATAAAGGATATACAGGATGAACAAATATATATGTATATGTATATAATAAAATATATACAAGGTGAGAAATACGATAAGGGTGAATATAGTATATTGTACAGGGACTGGACAAAATAAAATACCATACTATCAAATATATACAGGATGGATAAACCGATATAAATAAAGTAAAAGAAAATATTTACAGGGCGGGGAAAATAAAATTAAATAAAAAATAAAAATGGGGGCCCCCTTAAAATAAAAAAGTTATAGAATACAATTAAAAAAAACAAAAAGGGGACTCTCTTGAAAATTTAAGTTTTAAAAATGTTTGAAAAAATAAAAAAGGGCCTCTTTAAAAATTGGAGTGCTAAAAATTTTGGAAAAAAAAGAGAATTAAAAAAGGGGCCCTCCCTTGAAAACGTGAAAGATTTAAGAGTGTCTGAAAGAATAAAAAATTGAAAAATGGGGGGCTCCTAGATCATTTGAATCTTAATGATGTTGAAAAAAAATATAAAAAAAAATTTAAGGGGGCCCCCTTGAAAATGTAAGCTTCCAAAAAGTTTAAAAAAATAATACAAATATAATTGCAGGAGGGCCCCATATTATTTGTTATTTTTTATAATTTAATTTTTTTTTATTTTATATAATTTAGTAATTTTTTATTTTTATTTAAAATTCTAGCGCGGCAATTTGATCGTCTGCAGATTACCAATTTTTTTAATTTTTATTTTGGAATGTTTGCTATAGGTGTTAAAATAAATATCTTGGGGTATTTGCCGTTTTTTCGGATAATTACCTTTATACTGTATTGGTATACTTTCTACTCTTAAAATTTGGAAAGAAAGTTGATTAACACCCTAAACATATGTGATGTTAAGAAATTAGAAAAATTGTGTTTTGTTAAAATTATTTTTATTACTTTGTTTTTAACGAAAACAAATGGCTATACTAAAACCAAGACGACATTTATTCCAAACAAATATCAAATTTATTTGCACAATCGTTTCATAGAGATTTCAGATCCACAAGTTTAGCATTTGAAAATAAAAATCTTATTGATATCATCAATTTTCGATTTAACCGCGTTGAATTCATTTATTTGATCCACTTTCATAAGAACATTTTATTACACTCTCCAATAAAGCTGAATGCTATGATAGATGCCAGGAAGAAAGAAAATAATAAAATAAAAAAAAACAATATACCGGAAAGCCGTTCTTGCCCGGAGCACCAGACGCACCCTGAGGGGACATAAAAAAAGAGAAAGAACAAAATCAGAATTGTTAGTGTGGTGTGCGGAAAACTAAACTAAGACGTGCTCGTAATTTTTAAAGAACTGTGAAACTTACCGGTGTACCCGGTTCACCAGGATCGCCTTTTTTACCCTTTCTGCCTCGTTTACCCGGTACTCCAGGCGGCCCTTGGGGACCAGGTGGACCTAGAAAACAAAAAGAGAAATAAATATTAGAAAAATTGCGACGCCGAAGTAGATTCTATGCGATCAATCATAGATAAGAGTTAAAAGCAATTATTTTCAGCACCAGTTTTAATAAAAGACAAGTACATAATAAATATACAGGGTGTTCAAAAATTTCGGGTCACTATTTCTAACTTTCTTATTATTAATGCTACAGATTCGGTTAAATTAGCAATGATTCAGTGTTTTCAGTGTTCATTAAGGTGCAATTGAAAAAAAAGCGATTGAATAATGCGTTTTTAAGATGATTTTAAATTTAGTATTTTTTTAAATCGAACACCCTGTATATTTTTCAATATTTGGAAAGACAATATAATATTTAATTTAAAAGCCCTAATACACTTTTGCCCT